>CM033623.1:29957597-30046285 GCA_019453435.1 Rhinogobius similis | reverse complement strand
CCATTTGATGTGATTATTGAAGGCCATCATCTTTAAATTTTTCAGACTATCACAATGATGGGACCTGATGGGTTTCTTATCTAATATTTTTATTGCTCTATTGTAAATCATTTGCAGGGGTTTAATAGTGGTGGCTGTGGCCTGAGACCATGAGGAGATGCAGTAGTTTATGTGCGAGAAGATCATGCAGAAATGAACGTGTGAGCAGCATGAAAAGGCAGGTAGTCCCTGATCAGTCTGAAGGTACAGGTTTGCTTTAGCAACTCTACACACTTTCTTAATGTGGCTGTCAAATTTAAGTTGAGAATCAAGTCCCAGATATTTGATTTCAGAGACCTGTTCAATTATTTGATCATTTATCTGTAAATTTAGTTGATCATTTATGGACTTGGTTTTAGAAGCAAAGCAAACAGACTTGTTTTTTTTTATGTTCAGAGTCAGACCTGCCTTTGGAACCACACTGACACAGTTTGCAGATGTTGAGACAGTTCATCAGACACTGCAGACAGAGTTTTACCTCCAACATAAATCACTGCATCATCCGCACACATCTGGAAGCCTGAGGATGGGCAGGACTTTGGGAGATCATTTATATATAACGTAAAGAGCAAGGGCCCAATAATGGACCCCTGCGGCACTCCTGTATTTGTATGTAAAAAATTTGAAGTTTCACTGCCATAACACACTGTTTTCTGTCTTCCAGATATGATTTAAACCACTGCAAAGTATTAGTTGAAAAGTTAAGTTCCGACAGCTTGTGGATCAAAATACTGTGATTTAAGGGATCAAATGCCTTTTTGAGTTCTAAAAACACAGCACCAACTATTTCTAATTGAGGAAGTAGCTCCACTCTAGTGATGAAAAAGGGAATCTTTCAAAATGATGTGGGAGTAATCTTCTTGCATGAATTTGAAAGTAACGGGGTTCTCCATCTTGTCAGTGGTAGCTGTGGCAGGATTAGACGGGAGTCGTTGGAGGAGTGCTGTGTCGATAAATGGTACGATAGTCAAAGGAGGAAGAACACGCACATCCAAAATACTATACCAGCGTGCTGGGCTCCGAACAAGTGATCAACATAGAAAAAAGAACAGCTCCACACTGCTGTTGTAGCTCCCAAAGTTTTTTGTTTATTTGCACACCGTGATATGTTTCGGGCCTTAACCCTTCATCAGACATGAAGTAGCATATACACATCTTTTATAGTTTAGGTGTATCTTAAAAATGTGGCACATTTTTAAGATACAGCTTAGACACATTCAATTGTAAGACTTTATGACGGGCTAAACACCCTGATGTTTGCTGCAATTTGTGTATATATGTAACGTTGTTTATATATATGTAAAAATTTGACACTTTGAAGTAATTGTTAACAAGAATGTAAAATACTGACAAAAAAAGATCACGTGACACTGATTACTATAAATGATGCAGGTTTCTATGCTACTTCATGTCTGATGAAGGGTTAAGGCTGGGTTGAGGATGGGTACGAATACCTTGGAATACCACAGGCAAATGGCAACCTTGAAGAGGCAGCAAGGAAAGTGGCAACATCCAAATACCCCCAAGGTCAAAATGGGAAACACCTCCAAAGGTGGTAGAGAATGACCGAATGAAGATCCTGTGGGACTTCCAGATACAGACTGACAGATGGTAATGGCAAACCAACCAGACATCGTGGTGGTGGATAAAGAGCAGAGGAAGGCCGTTGTGGTTGATGTGGCGATACCAAGTGATGGCAACATCAGAAGAAAGGAACATGAGAAACTGGAGAAATACCAAGGGCTCAGAGAAGAGCTGGAGAGGCCTGGAAGGTGAAGGCCAAAGTGGTGCCCGTGGTGATCGGAGCACTTGGGGCAGTGACCCCCAAACTGAAGGAGTGGCTATAGCAGCTCCCTGGAGGAACATCAGACATCTCAGTCCAGAAGAGCGCAGTCAAGGTACAGATAATATACTGTGCAGAACCCTCAACCTCCCTGGCATCTGGTAGAGGACCCGAGCTCAGAGATGGATGAGAGAGACCATCCACGGAGGGTGAGAAGGGATTTTAAATTTATATATATATAAATATATAAATGCACGAATATGGACTAAAGTCTTGTCCATGTAAGTGTCCTGTACAAGCTGCAGTTTGTGCAACAGCGTCCACAAATAACGCTGTTGATCTTATGACATGATTGAAATTGTGATTTCATACTTTTTACGTTATGTTCCGCCCGCGACCCAAAATTTGTTTGACACCCCTGGTTTAAATAATGCAGCTTTAATGTCCCCACACCATGACTTTTATGACAAGGAGGACAGTTCTATTGCTTTTTATTCTCATCTGCTCACACTCTCAAAGGTGGTGATATCATAAGCATTTCATGGTTTATATCATGGATCTACATTTTCAATCAGAAAATGTTGGTACTGATGCTGCATTAGGCTGTGTCTATACCTTATATCTATAATAAATGATTACATCTATTAAACTTATGAGACGGTCAGTACAGGTTCAGTTCTAGCAGCGTCTCTGGAAATGAGCCTCGTGTGATTCTGAGCCTGATTTGGACATGTTTGTTCCTCTTCATGAGGTCACCACCGGACGGCCTTCATACAGTTTGTGAACAGAGCTCAGACACATTAGTGAAGATTAGATCAACACCAGGACAGTTTTAAACCCTCTGCACTAAAGTCCGTCCTGGTGGGCTGTGACCCCCGGGTCACTTCACAAATACTGGTTCTAGTCAACAATGTGTTCAATAATCTGGATTTATCGGCAAAGCTGCTTTCACCACAAACTGCACCAATGTTCTCAGACGTTCTGTCTAAATAGCATACGTTAGAGCAGTGCTTCCCAACCTGGAGGGCGGGGACTCACTGGGGGGCTTCAGATTTCAGGGGGTCCCCAGAGCTTTGTCTGGTCAGAGGCTCAGAGGAATCATTTGTTCAAATCATTGTAAATTGAAGATAAAACCATAGAAATGCTTGTAAATCCTAATTGTTCTCATGTCGTGTGTTTGTCGGGGCCACAGCTTTGGCCCGAGGGGCCCGGCCGTTCTCTGGTTCACACAGGGGGGGCCTCTGCGTTAGAGCCTGGAGCCTGTAACAACAGCCCTTTAACACAGGCTCGTTCTGACGGACGTGAATCTGAACCACAGCATTTCAGTGTCACACTTCACCAGATCGTCTCTTAAACAGCTCTGATCTTTTCATGAAAGTATAAAGTAATCCCAACACATGTGTTTGACTTTGTACAGATTATATCATCCACATTTAAAAGAATCATCACAACTGTCCTCCAGATGTGCCACAATGTCACACTTTTCAATTTGATTCTTAAGCTGCAAATGTTTAAATCAGACTTTTTTAAAGACACAACAGGGAGACAGTTCTTTAGTTGAGTTCATGTCCAAAGATAAAAGTGCAAACTGTTCAAGTTAAAGAAACAAAAGAGAAATGTGTCTTACCCAAACAGCACACGGACAGAAGCAGCACTCTGAGGGCCATGTCCAGGAACCAGGACTGGACCGGGTCTGAACCAGGTCTAAACCAGGACTAAACCAGGTCTAAACCAGGTCTAAACCAGGACTAAACCAGGACTAAACCAGGTCTAAACCAGGTCTGACTCTGGTCTGAGTTTGATCTTGGTTGAAGTTCCTGTTTTGCACAAGTTTTTATCTCTTCATCGTTGGTGGTTTCTCTCGTAAAGACATATATTTAAACTGTGTAAAAACAGCTCAGTTCATTTAACCCTTGACTCGGCTGCACCATATCGTCTGTTAAGGTCCATATTATTGTCATATTTAAACACACTTTTTAATTAAGGCAGAGAATAATGATTATTTTAGTCGTCACACAGATTATTTCTATTGTAGTTTGAGGCTTAGAATAAACGAGCATTTTTAACCAAATAAATGTTGATGTTATGGCTTTGTGTTTGGCACCCTCGTGTGGCCTTGGTTTGTGGTGTTTTTTTGTTCCAGTTTTGGCTCCTGTTGGGTGTGGTCTCCGAGCAAGCGCAGCTGCCCTCCATCATCTCATCACTGCAGTATAAAGACTCTGGGCTCATCTTCACACATCGCCAGATTGTACTTCTGCCTTGCTGGTGAAAACCTGGAACGTTAACGCTTTTGTTTGTGAATCGACAAACTGCTAATCTTGTCCTTTCTTGTTTTAGAACTGCTGCCTGCTCGGAGCCCACCCACAGGACCAAGCCCAAACCACCTTTTTGTTAATAAACCTTTTTCTCTGGACTCTGCATCGAGGTCCTTATTTTCAGCCCTAACAGAACAATCTGGCCAGGATGGACCCCGCAGACCCGGATGCAATTTTCAAGGCCATAACTGCACATGGACAAACACTTGGACGCCATGACCAGGGAATAAAGGAGGTAATGGACGCTATAAGGAAACTTTCCTCTCATGTCGGTGAAATAGGAACCCAGCTCTCTCTAGTCACAACCCAACTGGCTTCACCTGTTCCTACCCATCCCCCCAGCTCGTCTGCCCAGAGGCCAATGGAGGCCACACAACCAGCAACTTCTCCCCGAGCAGCACGTGAGCCATATATACCTACCCCCCAACCATATTCTGGTGAACTTGGATCCTGTGGGAGCTTTTTGTTAAAATGTGACCTTGTTTTTGAACAGCAGCCACAGACTTATGCTAGTGACAGATCCCGTATTGCCTATATAGTGGGCTTACTATCAGGGAAGGCTTCTGAGTGGGCCACAGCTGCATGGCACTCTGACTCTGATTTTTGCCACTCTTACTCAGAATTTACCACTGAAATGAGGCGTATTTTTGACCATCCTATCCAGAGTAAAGAAGCTGGCCAGCGCCTTTTTTCTCTAAGACAAGGCTCTTCCTCTGTTGCTCAGTATTCATTGAACTTTAGAATTGCAGCAGCGGCGAGCAGATGGGACGAGACTGCACTTCAGGGGGCATTTTTTCACGGCCTAAATGAAAGCATGAAAGATGAACTTGCTGCTCGAGATGAATGTTCTGATTTAGAATCTTTAATTTCTCTCGCTGTACGCCTGGACAACCGCCTGAGAGAGAGACGTAGAGAAAAAGCATCAAGTTCTCAGTACAACTTTAAACCCCCACAACCTGCGCCCCTCAAATACGATCCAGAGCCTAGTAAACCCCAATCCTCTTCCTCTGCTGAAGAGCCCATGCAACTTGGTCGTCTACGTCTAGATCCAGCGGAACGTCAGCGCCGCCAGCAGTCCCGTCTCTGCTTCTACTGCGGGGGGTCAGATCATTTTCGGAGCCAGTGCAATGTGCGACCAAAAGACATGGCTCATCAGTGAGCAAAGGGGTACTGATGAGCCATAACCCCATTAAATCCCCTCCTCAACGCATTCAATTGCAGACGTCTCTCCTGTTCAATGGTGAGTCATTTTCTGCTATTTCTTTAGTTGACTCTGGAGCTGACGATAATTTTATTGATGCAGATTTTGTGCGACAAACAGGCATTTCCACAGAACCTATTGATAAACCTAAACTCATTAAGGCAGTTGATGGGCGGCTTATTGCTAATGTGACTCATCGTACTGTTCTTGTTACCCTTGTCCTGTCTGATAACCACAAAGAGACAATCAGACTTTATGTTCTTCCGTCTCCACTGGCCCCTATCGTTCTTGGAATACCATGGTTGACCCTCCATAATCCTCAGTTTGATTGGCCTTCTGGTTCCATTACCTGGAGCATATACTGCCACTCCAATTGTCTCCGTTCAGCCATTCCACCTGCTCATATTCCTGTTCTCACCCAATCTGAGCCCCCTAATCTTTCTAATGTTCCCACTGAATATCATGATTTGGCAGAAGTTTTCAGCAAAGCTAAGGCACTTTCGCTTCCCCCTCATAGACCATACGATTGTGCCATTGATCTTCTTCCCGGTGCCCCCCTACCATCTAGTCGCTTATATAACCTGTCTGGTCCCGAGAGGGAAGCCATGGAAAAATATATTCACGATGCATTAGCCTCTGGCCACATTCGACCCTCCTCTTCACCTTTTGCAGCTGGTTTTTTCTTTGTAGACAAAAAAGATAAAACCTTGCGGCCTTGCATTGATTACCGTGGTCTCAATGACATTACAATTAAAAACAAGTATCCATTGCCACTAATCGATTCTGCCTTTGAGCCTCTGCACAGGGCCACAATTTTTTCCAAGTTGGATCTGCGCAATGCCTACCATCTGGTGCGAATTAGGAGTGGAGATGAATGGAAGACGGCATTCAACACACCACTTGGACACTTTGAGTATCAGGTAATGCCTTTTGGGCTTACCAACGCCCCCGCTGTCTTCCAATCTCTGGTGAATGATGTATTGCGTGACATGCTAAACAAGTTCATTTTTGTATACTTGGATGACATCCTGATTTTCTCCAAGGATATCCACGAACACATCCAACATGTCCGTCTAGTGTTGAAGAGACTTTTAGAAAACAAGCTCTTTGTTAAAGCTGAGAAATGTGAATTTCACAAACCAAAAGTTAGTTTTTTGGGTTTTGTTATTGAGCAGGGGAAACTCACAGCTGACCCAGCCAAGATTCAGGCTGTTGTTGATTGGCCGACCCCCACTACCCGTAAACTGTTGCAAAGGTTCTTGGGTTTTGCTAATTTCTACAGGCGCTTCATTCGAGACTACAGCAGAGTTGCAGCTCCACTCACACGCCTCACCTCCACATCCTCTCCCTTTGTCTGGACTGCTGAAGCTCAGAATGCTTTTGATCGGCTCAAATACAAATTCACCAATGCACCTGTTCTCATACACCCTGATCCTGGTCGTCAGTTTGTTGTGGAGGTGGATGCATCAGACCTTGGGGTGGGTGCTGTCCTGTCTCAACGCTCTCCGGAAACCAATAAGCTACACCCCTGTGCATTCTTCTCCAGGAGGCTTACAGAGGCTGAAAGAAACTATGATGTAGGTAACCGGGAATTATTGGCAGTCATTTTAGCTCTCCAAGAATGGAGACATTGGTTGGAGGGGGCACATCAACCATTTATCATATGGACTGACCACAAGAACCTATCCTACCTTAGATCAGCCCAGAGACTGAACTCCCGCCAAGCCCGTTGGGCCCTCTTTCTAAGCAGGTTTAATTTCACACTAACCTACCGTCCAGGGTCAAAGAACGCCAAGCCTGACGCCTTGTCCCGCCTGTACTCCCTGACTGTATTAACTCTGTTCCAGGCACTATCTTGCCACCTTCTTGTGTTATAGCTGCAGCCCACTGGGAGATCGAAAATGCAGTCTCCGAGGCCCAACGCGCTGAGCCAGACCCAGGTCATGGTCCTCCTAATCGGCTCTACGTGCCTACATCTGTCCGCTCCCAGGTTCTTCAATGGGGTCACTCCACCAAGCTCAGTTGCCATCCAGGTATCCAACGCACTATAACATTCATAAAAGAAAAGTTCTGGTGGCCCACCATGAATTCCGACATTCGAGAGTTTGTCTCTGCATGTGATGTGTGTGCCCGCAGTAAGTCCTCTCACTTACCTCCTGCTGGTTTACTGCATCCTCTCCCTGTACCCTCACGCCCTTGGTCACATATCGCAGTCGACTTTGTTACCGGTTTGCCCCCATCACAAGGTAACACTGTTATCCTCACTATTGTTGATCGGTTCTCCAAGGCAGTCCATTTTGTCCCGCTCCCTAAACTTCCTTCAGCCTTGGAAACTGCTAATCTATTGGTCCTCCATGTTTTCCGTTTGCATGGCATTCCTATGGATATTGTGTCGGATCGTGGACCGCAGTTTTCGTCACAAGTGTGGAAGGCATTCTGTCGTGCCGTGGGTGCCTCTGCTAGCCTCTCCTCTGGTTTCCATCCTCAATCCAATGGCCAGGCTGAGAGAGCAAATCAGAAACTGGCAGCCCGCCATCCAACTGCTTGGTCCACTTTCCTCCCATGGGTGGAATACGCAAACAATTCTATGTCAAGTTCTGCCACTGGACTCTCACCTTTCATGGCCTCTATGGGTTTCCAGCCACCCCTATTCCCATCTCAGGAACAAGAAGTAGCGGTTCCATCGGTCCAGGTTCATCTTCGACAGTGTCGTGCCATATGGAGGACAGTTCGGGCAGCCCTTATGCGATCGTCTACACGCAATCAACAAAGTGCCAACCGCCGCTTCTGCTGCACCTGACTACCGACCTGGACAACGAGTGTGGCTCTCTTCCCGGGACCTCCCCCTTCAAGTTGAGTGCAAGAAACTGGCACCCAGGTTTGTCGGGCCATACGAGATTGAGAAGATTGTGAACCCTGTTTCTGTCAGGCTAAAGTTGCCTAATGCCCTCAGAGTCCATCCAGTGTTCCATGTCTCCTTGATTAAGCCGGTCGTCTCCAGTCCATTGTGCCCTCCTTCCGTGCCCCCTCCTCCCTCCCGTGTCATTGATGGCCACCCGGCCTTTACGGTCAGTCGTGTCCTGGATGTTAGGCGGCGGGGGCGTGGTTACCAGTTTCTTGTTGACTGGGAGGGCTATGGCCCGGAGGAGAGGTCCTGGATTTCTCGCCACCTCATCTTGGACCCTGACTTGCTTAGTGACTTTTATCGCAGATTCCCTGACAAGCCTGGTAGGCCGCCAGGAGGCGTCCGTTGAGGGGGGGGTCCTGTTATGGCTTTGTGTTTGGCACCCTCGTGTGGCCTTGGTTTGTGGTGTTTTTTTTGTTCCAGTTTTGGCTCCTGTTGGGTGTGGTCTCCGAGCAAGCGCAGCTGCCCTCCATCATCTCATCACTGCAGTATAAAGACTCTGGGCTCATCTTCACACATCGCCAGATTGTACTTCTGCCTTGCTGGTGAAAACCTGGAACGTTAACGCTTTTGTTTGTGAATCGACAAACTGCTAATCTTGTCCTTTCTTGTTTTAGAACTGCTGCCTGCTCGGAGCCCACCCACAGGACCAAGCCCAAACCACCTTTTTGTTAATAAACCTTTTTCTCTATTGTGAACGAAGCTTCTAGAGAGAATATTTATGGATAAAGTGTAGAATTGAGGAAAATCAGAAATGGTTTATTCTTTTTTACCATTTTTCTTTAATAATGTCTCTGTTGTTGCTCGTCACATTCTTCCACTAATTGTCGCAGCTCTATTTTTGATGCAATAAAGTCTGTTTTATTAAAAGAAAAACCAACAAATACAAAACTGAGGCTTAGTTTGAAGAAGCTAGATTTTATTCCTGATTTTCCCTTTTCAGTGTTTTCATTTTACAAACAGAACGTTTCTTTCAGACTTTGGTGTGATATGTTTAGTTTGTTGTGATCTGGATGTTGTGATATCGATACTTTTGTGATATTTTGTGCAGCTCTGTTTCTGGCCCTGTTTGTGGGACATGCATTGATTCATATCAGGACGGTCCCCTTTGATCCAGAGGAAGGACCAGTTTGATCAAAGCTTTGGCTCCGGCCCACGAATGTCTGAAGAGAATGTGCTCAACGTGGGCCCTTTCCTTTCAAGAAAAAGTCTTAAACCAGGACTGAACCAGGACGGAACCAGGACTGAACCAGGACGGAACCAGGACGGAACCAGGACTGAACCAGTAGTTTCATGTTTAAATGTTCAGATCCACCAGACGCACATATTCGACATTGTATCTGCGGCTTATGGTTATATTGTTAATCCTAATCCTATCTCAGCAATTTTTGGTGTTCTCCAGGTCTCGGATTTACCTGTCGCATTGAAGCGGGCCATTGCATTTACCACTCTGCCGGCCCGAAGGCTGATTTAGCTTTAGTGGAAGCTCCCCGTCCCCCTTCACATGTCCGCTGGGTCCGTGAGGTGCTCTACAATCTTAAAGTGGAGAAGTTGAGATTCTCACTTAAAGGTTCAATTAAATTATTTCATGCTACTTGGGACCCCTTCTTGTGTCATGTTGATTCCATGATCCTTCCCTGTAATGATTGAGTATTGACCCGGCGAAACGGATGGATGACATTCTTATTCATGCATTAATTTTTCCCCTTTCTTCTTCTTATATATTTTATCTATTTTTCTTTTCTTTCTTTCTTTATTTTTCTTTTGTATTTGGCCTGGTCGGGTGGGGGGTGGGGGGTTTGGGAGGGCTGGGTGACATTCAGTTGTGTCCTTGTAAAACTCTTCATTGTATCACCTGATAATACACTCTGTATGTCTGTTATTACAAAATGTTCAATAAACAGAGTAAAAAAAAAAGTCTTTCTCTTAAATCCGTCTGCGTTCGTTTCCGGTTTGGTTCCGTCTTGGTTTGGTTCCGCCTTGGTTTGGTTCCGTCTTGGTTTGGTTCCGTCTTGGTTTGGTTCCGTCTTGGTTTGGTTCCGTCTTGGTTTGGTTCCGTCTTGGTTTGGTTCCGTCTTGGTTCCGTCTTGGTTCCGTCTTGGTTTGGTTCCGTCTTGGTTTGGTTCCGTCTTGGTTTGGTTCCGTCTTGGTTTGGTTCCGTCTTGGTTTGGTTCCGTCTTGGTTTGGTTCCGTCTTGGTTTGGTTCCGTCTTGGTTTGGTTCCGTCTTGGTTTGGTTCCGTCTTGGTTTGGTTCCGTCTTGGTTTGGTTCCGTCTTGGTTTGGTTCCGTCTTGGTTCCGTTTTGGTTTGGTTCCGTCTTGGTTTGGTTCCGTCTTGGTTCCGTCTTGGTTTGGTTCCGTCTTGGTTTGGTTCCGTCTTGGTTTGGTTCCGTTTTGGTTTGGTTCCGTCTTGGTTCGGTTCCGTCTTGGTTTGGTTCCGGTTCCGTCTTGGTTTGGTTCCGTCTTGGTTTGGTTCCGTCTTGGTTCCGTCTTGGTTTGGTTCCGTCTTGGTTTGGTTCCGTCTTGGTTTGGTTCCGTCTTGGTTTGGTTCCGTCTTGGTTTGGTTCCGTCTTGGTTTGGTTCCGTCTTGGTTTGGTTCTGTTCGTGTGTTTTAAACGTCGGCCGCACCAGGACTTCACGGTGCGGCTTTAAACACTTTTTGGACTCTTTTGTGAGACATAAACACTTCCTGATCCGCTCTGAGACTCTGGGTTTGTGGGGATTCCTCGGTCACTCGTGGATCTAAAGCGGACGATTCAAACGCCCAAAAGAGGACGTTTAGGTGGAAGTGTTGGACGAGCAGAGAATGCATGACAGACTTTTGAAAAACTGCAGATTTGTGGATGTAAACGCGTGTGTTTTTGCCTTTTAAGGAGCGTTAAAAGTCTGTCATTTCGTTTTTGTTTCTTTGGTTTTGTTGAGACACAGATTTGTGGATTTGTCACGAGTTAAACCTCTGAATATTTCATCACCTTTGTCCCATTTTCAGACAGTATTTCTGAATAAAAGCCTCAGTTTCCCTCACAATGTCGTTTAACATTTAGATATTTTGTTTTTCTTCTGTCGATGTCGTATAAAAAGGAATATTTCAAAATAAAAGGCTAAAAATTCACACGTTTTGAATAAATGCACAAAAAACCTTCAACATAAGACACTGATACATTTAATTTATTGACGTCTGACTTTTTTTCTTGAATATTAACCCTCTAAGCGCCACAGTTTTTTATTTCTACTTTAAGCCTCAATTGGGATTTAGTGGAAAAAAACAAACAAACCCCCCCTCAAAAAAGAAAGAAAGAAAGAAAGAAAGAGAAAGAAAAAAAATAAAGAAAGAGAGAAAGAAAGAGAACGAAAGAAAGAGAGAAAGAGAGAGAAAGAGAGAGAAAGAAAGAAAGAAAGAAAGAAAGAAAGAAAGAAAGAAAGAAAGAAAGAAAAAAAGAGAAAGAAAGAAAAAGAAAGAAAACATGCAAAATCAGCTCGAATAATGCACTGGTGTCTGGGGTAGAATTTGTGCCAATACTGGGTGCAACAGGGCTCCAGAGACAACCCACTGAAGAAAGAAAGAAAGAAAGAGAAAGAAAAAAATAAAGAAAGAAAGAAAGAAAGAGAAAGAAAGAAAGAAAGAAAGAGAGAAAGAGAGAGAAAGAAAGAAAGAAAGAAAGAAAGAAAGAAAGAAAGAGTGCTGCTGGGGGTCTCTAACAAAGTCCCAATAGAGTACCATATCCAGAGTACCATATCCAGAGTACCATATGCCGCCCATCGACTTAGTCATTTTTCTGAGTTTGTGCAGACAAGGTTCAGCCCGGGAGTCCCGGGCTGATTAACGCTGCTCAGGCGAAAATCCTTACGCTGCTCCCACGCGAACTTTGACATTTTGCGTTGTTCCAAGGGATAGTCGGGCAGTTTTGGGAAACGACGTTTTTTGCGATTGACATTTGCACAAATCCTGGTTCTATGCATGCCTGGCACTGAGCTCTGTCTGTGGGCATGAGAGATCCGTTTTCCTGGGCCTTTTTTCTGGTTCTATTGGCCCTGAATGTCCCAAAAATGTGTCCAACTTTGAAGCACTGTCTCTGGGGTAAAAAAAAAAAGGAGCAGAATGCCAATGGAATGGGACCCTGGTGCAATGTGCCTGGGTAACGCTGCTCTCATTATGAGTCATGCCCAGGGTACAGTGAGTGGCTGGGACGGGGCCAGCCCCATCCAGGGTGCATGGTGTGAAGTGTGTGACCCAGGAGCAGTGTCTGGTCCTGGGTAGTGATTTGTGAGCAGTGGTGTTGGAGCTGGAGTTCTCCGCCTTGGGCCTCTGGGGGAGATCTGAGGCCCAGGATCAGTTTGGGTCAGGGTTAGGGCTAGGGCTAGCCCCATCCAGGGTGCAAGGTGTGAAGTGTGTGACCCAGGAGCAGTGTCTGGTCCTGGGTAGTGATTTGTGAGCAGTGGTGTTGGAGCTGGAGTTCTCCACATTGGGCCTCTGGGGGAGATCTGAGTCCCAGGATCAGTTAGGGTTAGGGTTAGGGTCAGGGCTAGCCCCAACCAGGGTGCAAGGTGTGAAGTGTGTGACCCAGGAGCAGTGTCTGGTCCTGGGTAGTGATTTGTGAGCAGTGGTGTTGGAGCTGGAGTTCTCCAACTTGGGCCTCTGGGGGAGAGCTGAGTCCCAGGAGCAGTACCTGTTCCTGGGTAAAGCTGCTCTCATTCTGAGTCAAACCCAGAGTACCCCATGTCACCGATGGATTATAACAAAGTCCCAATAGAGTACCATATCCAGAGTACCATATCCAGAGTACCATATGCCGCCCATCGACTTAGTCATTTTTCTGAGTTTGTGCAGACAAGGTTCAGCCCGGGAGTCCGGGAGCCCGGGCTGATTAACGCTTCTCAGGCGAAAATCCTTACGCTGCTCCCACGCCGAACTTTGACATTTTGGCGTTGTTCCAAGGGATAGTCGGGCAGTTTTGGGAAACGACGTTTTTTGCGATTGACATTTGCACAAATCCTGGTTCTATGCATGCCTGGCACTGAGCTCTGTCTGTGGGCATGAGAGATCCGTTTTCCTGGGCCTTTTTTCTGGTTCTATTGGCCCTGAATGTCCCAATAATGTGTCCAGCTTTGAAGCACTGTCTCTGGGGTAAAAAAAAAAAAAAAAAAGGAGCAGAATGCCAATGGAATGGGACCCTGGTGCAATGTGCCTGGGTAACGCTGCTCTCATTATGAGTCATGCCCAGGGTACCGTGAATGGCTGGGACGGGGCCAGCCCCATCCAGGGTGCAAGGTGTGAAGTGTGTGACCCAGGAGCAGTGTCTGGTCCTGGTTAGTGATTTGTGAGCAGTGGTGGAGCTGGAGTTCTCCACCTTGGGCCTTGGTGGGACTAGTGTCTGGTCGATGTGCAAATGTGGCCCACCATCGCAGGGCCTCTGTCTTGTTTTATCTTTACAGATGGTTCCTGTGCACTGTGGGTCTAGTTTTATGTGGGAATGGGAGTCCTAATTTTTCCTACTTAGCCCTCCTGGCCTCCCTATGGGGAAACCGGGTCCCTGCAGCAGTGCTGGAGTTCATTGGTCTGGTTGTCTTACCCCTGTGGTGGCGCCAGACCTTTGTCGTTGGCATCTGCTCAGGTTGGCTGTGCTTAACGTTTGGCACCTTTGCTCCTCTGTAGCAGGACCTCTGCAGATCATTGGGCTGGTTGTCTTACCCCTTTGGGGTGGCACCAGACCTTTATTTGCGTTGTCTGTGGGTCTACACAGGTAAGCTGGAGGTATCTGCGTTTGCCGTTGGACGTTTGGCATCCTGGGCTCCTCTGTAGCAGGACCTCTGCAGTTCATTGGGCTGGTTGTCTTACTCCTTTGGGGTGGCGCCAGACCTTGATTTGCGATGTCCGTCGGTCTACACAGGTAGGCTTGGGATAACTGCGTCTTGGAGAAATTATGTGCTTTTCAGAACCACAGTCCTGTTGGAAGCGAGACCAAGCTGCCCAGTCTGCCTAGCGGTCCGACATAAACAATGTTTCTCAAACCCTTACTAAGAGCAGCCTAGCCTGGGCGCCGGACACCTGCCAATGGGCAGGTCACATTGGTGTGAACACCCTAGGCCTGCCTCTGGGTGTCTGCCATGTCTTGGCAACAAATCCCCCCTATGCCTTGTTGCTTACAGGCTTTCTGGATAATCCAATGGTAAGTCTGGTGCTCATGTCGAGTGTCAAAATCTGAAGTGCTGCAAACAAGAGTCGCGGGACTCTTTCTCAAACCTCCATATCTTGATACTTATCCAGCAGGGATGGTGACCCCTATGGGGAATACGGACCTGATTCTCCACAGTTGGGATGGGAAATATTTGAATGGCTAACATCCAAGGAAGAGTTATGGATGCAAAAGAATGGCAAATCATCCAAGGAAGGTAGAAATGTCTGTGGCCACTTCCTAAACCACGTGCATCCCGTGGTTTTTGAGGTGTGTGTTACATTACAGAGTACCAGGGTCGCTGGGCTCCAGGCGCGCGGTCCAAGGGTGTGTAGCCCGGGGAGGGGTGCTTAAGGGTGGGTACCCGGGTTCAAGTGGTGCACCTGGTTGTCTGGAGTCTCCGGACAAGGCACCTGATACTCCGCTCCACACTTTGAAATATATCGATCAGGACCCCGCGACCCTGGTACTCCGCTCTTCTGGACACCAGAAGAGCTGAGTACCAGGGTACCAGGTACCTTCTACTCCAGTCGGAGTAACAGGGTCGGACCAAGGGTGTGTAGCCCGGGGAGGGGTGCTTAAGGGTGGGAACCCGGGTTCAAGTGGTGCACCTGGTTCCAAGGGCCATGATGTATAGTGTGGGACCCGGGAGAAATAAACCCGTCCTGGGCCAGTGTGAGTGGGGATTTTCACGGGGGCTGCTGGAGGTCCTGGGGGCCATTAGGTCAAGTGTGGGACCCGGGAGAAGTAAACCCCTCCTGGGCCAGGGTGAGTGGGGATTTTCACGGGGGCTGCTGGAGGTCCTGGGGGCCATTAGGTCAAGTGTGGGACCCGGGAGAAGTAAACCCGTCCTGGGCCAGAGATTTGAGAGATGCCAGGCCATTAGATATTTTACCACTCTTTCTGACAGATGAGTTTTGGAAACCTGAAATAGAGGATTATTGGGCAACAATTTGTCCTACACAGACGCCTGGTTTTGGGAGTGAAGTGTCTAGAAGTAAACCCGTCCTGGGCCAGTGTGAGTGGGGATTTTCACGGGGGCTGCTGGAGGTCCTGGGGGCCATTATCTCAAATATCACATATCTAAATGACACAGTTTATAGTTTTTGACAGTATGGTATCTCTCATTGCAGGGTACAGCACAAAGACCGACACCACACTGACGGCACCTGTACTTTGTCTGGCGCCTGCCTTTTACACGAGAACGGTCTGAGCAGACAACACAGTCTGGACGGCCCTCTGCTTCACAAAGCCAGTGACGTTCTGTGAGCCTTTGTGGTATTACCCTCCCTGCTCTTGAAGGCCGGCCACCTTTGCTACCCACCTTTTGGTGTAACCAGCCAGCAATGCATCAACAACGCCCTGGATGTAGGCCTTCTTGGCTTTGTGTGGGCCCGGGGTGCATTTAGTGTAAATAATGTGTGAGTTGACAACAGAAATACTGAGGATGGCGTTAAAGATGCGGTGATACCACTTCCTGGACCGGTGGGGAAACAGATATGTTTTCATCCTCTGGTCTGATGTGTCTACACCCCCCATGTACATATTGTACTGGTTGACACACAGTGGTCTGTTTATTGCGCGAAAAGCCAGTTGCATTTGTCTTGGACCTGATTCTTTTCTGAACACATGCATTGCCATGCAGTGTAGAGAGCATAGTGACACGTTTAGTGTCTTGCCAAGCACAAGCCAGAAGTTTACCTTTCCGCATAAAAACAGGGTCATCTCCCTTTTTTAGATGCAAGATAGGTTTCCCCAGGCTTTTAGGCATGCCTTTCCTTGTACTTCTCACTGTACCACATAGTCCGGTTTCCAAATCAGCTAATTCATTTGCAATTGCTGGTGAGGTATAGTAACTGTCCATGTAAATTTCGTGCCCTTTTCCAGTGTAAGGATCGACAAGTTCACGAACAACAGCATGAGTTGCACTGATGTCGCTGGCATTATCTGTGTATTGCCCTGTGTGCAAGGACCAACGCAAAACATACCCTGAACTGCTCTCACTCAAAACATACACTCTATAGCCATATTTATCTGGTTTATTGGGACTGTAACATTTGAGTGTTGACCTCCCCTTGAATGCTATTGTCATCTCATCTAAAGAAAGCTCCTTGAGTGGACTGTAGACTGCTGCAAATTTGGGAATAATCAACTGTATTATTGGACGGACTTTGAAAAGCTTATCATGCCCTGGTTCACCTTGTCTTACATAATTGTTATTGTTGACCAAATGAAAGCATGAAAGAATAATTTCGAATCTATTTCTAGACATTACACTCCCAAAACCAGGCGTCTGTGTGAGCCAAAATGTTGCCCAATAATCCTCTATTTCAGGTTTATCTACAAGGCCCATAGACAAATGCAATGCAATGAAAGCTTTCATTTCAGAAATGGATACATCATACCACTCTAAAAATCTGGAATGTGGCTTCATCTCCATTGCTGAAATGACCTGTGCTGCATATCTGTTTGTTTCATCAGCGATCAGTTTCCAAAACTCATCTGTCAGAAAGAGTGATAAAATATCTATTGGCCTGGCATCTCTCAAATCTCTGTCTCCGGTGTAGCCAACAACCATATCAAATGGTTTGATCCACCCTTGAAAATCCGCAATTTCTCTCAGCTGCTCCCAGCCCTCATCCCCACTAGTGTCGTGGGGCTGTCCACCACCTCTGCCCCTGCCCCTGGCCTTGCCCCAGCCCCAGCCCCAGCCCCAGCCCCAGCCTCCGCCTCTGCCTCTACCACTCGGTGTGTCTTCTTCACTTGAGCAATCATTGTCAGTCTCAGGAAAATAATTTCCCTCAGAATCTGAGTCTGCTGTGTAGTGAACAAGAGAATCGTGTGTACTTCTTCCAGCCATGTTTGTTTGGGTTTTTTTTCTCTTTTTTTTCCCCCCTGCCGGCCGTTATTTATAGGTTTTCAAACGGATGTGACGTGTGTAACAAAACTATGAAAGCTTGTTATCAACGATTGGAATGTTTTGTGGTTTATTATTTATTCATAATTTTCCTTGCACTTGAAAAAAGTAAGTCGCATTACTGCGACGAGGGCGCTTAAAGGGTTAGAACAATATTTGAATAATTTTAATCTCAATGGAACCAAAAACAAGACTGTGTTGAAATGTCTACGACTTACTGTTGGTTTTGGTCTTGAACGAAACAGAAAAGAATCAAGAAACACATTTTAAGACGTTTTATTCTTCCATTGAATCCACTTCATCCATAGATTTCTCTGTTGTTTTCTCCAAATGCATTTTGTCCCACAGAGACATAAAGAGCCTTAAAGCAGCTCCTGCACAAACTGTACAATCTGGACTCGACCAGAGTCTGACACGACACAAGGATTTGTTCATCTGATTCTAACGGCATTTATTACAGTTTTAAGGAAAAAGATTTGGAGAAATTTGATTTTTTTAGACCAATTATCAGTCTGATTTAGTTCACTCAAAAACTAAACAAGAAATCCAAATCCCCTACATTTTTATAACTAATATGTTACAAAATGAACCAAGAAATTTAACCTGGTTCTGTCCATTTTTCAGATATAAATGTCCCAAATGTGTGACATTTTGGCCGTTTTTACATAAAATATACATGGTGTAACCTACACAGAAATGTGAATGCAGTAACAATCATAAAGTTTTAAGAGTTCATAATGAATAGCACCATAGCTTCATCACGTCCGTTAACACGATAAACACACGTGACAGTCCAGTGAAAACGCTACTAAACAGGAAGGCGGACAAAGCATGGTAGGAAAACAAGCGCTGGCTGTGGTGCACCGCGCTCTTGCCGCGGGAGCGTGTTACACAAGTGATGACACACGTGCTGCCTCTGCCCCCTGCCCGAGCCCGACACGGCCCGGCCCAGCCCTCCAACGGAAAATGGAACGGAAACGGAAAATGTGGGGACCCACTGAACATGACCGTAATGTTCACAGTCTTAAATCACAAGTCCGAGATAAGTCTCAAGTCTTTAGGTACGAGTGCGAGTCGAGTCGCGAGTCTCTGAAAACAGGGACTTAAGTCCAAGTCCGAGTCTCAAGTCCCCATCTCTGGTAACAAATGTATAGTATGTAGTGGTGGGCCGTTAACGGCGTTAACGTGCTGCGTTAACGTGAGACTCTTATCGGGCGATAAAAAAAATATCGCCGTTAATCTATTCTCAAAGTTGGGTTGGGAGCGCTGTTCCCTCTAAACTGCGCTGCAGCGCAATTAAGACAGCTCCCAGGGGCATCGCGCAGAGAAAATCTTTGTCGCGCACGAGAGAAAACGAGAGACAAAGAGAGCGAGAGGCGCGAGCTACACACACATAGCGCCAAATCAAAGGCTCGGAACTAAAGTTCTACACCCCATACGCTTTTACCTACTCTTTCTTCTGGACCAACCCGCCTCGTATTTTTCGTAGTTTTGAGAACAAACAGCTGACGAACTATTGCGTCTAGAATAGCGCAAATTACCGCAAGATTTGCGCTCCCCATCAGGACTGAAAGTAACGATTTCGCCCGTTACTGCAGACACCTAAAACATTTGCTGGTAGTACGCTGTACCAGCAGGCACGTAAACGAGCTCCTCCACCTGACGCACGGAAAAGTAGTCCCACTAAAATCATTACCTCTGGAGTCAAACCATCACATCAGACACAAACTTAATCCAGGGTCAGACTGTGCACTTTTGGAGATTTAATCAGTCCAACCCTGAACTCTCAGAACTCACGATGACAAACTTGATTTGAGTTCATTCATTTTGGATCTGACTTGTCTCCGCGCGTCATTACGCGTCATTACGCGGCAGCGGCGTGAGCGCCGTGAGCAGCGCGGCAGACACACTCAGACTCCTGTGTCTTCAGCACCAGTGAAGAATCATGAACCAATCAGAGCAAACGCCACAGCGCATCTACAAAGTTTAGCACTTTGCACAGTTTTCGCGTGTATTGATATGTAAATTAGCCGCGTGCGTAACGAGGCGTTAGGTGCTTTATACACAGAATAATCCCAAGTGAAAACTGGAAGAATGACAATGAATGGCCACTGACGGAAGGTTTATTTAGGCTTTGAAGACTGACTTGTTGTGTCAGAGCTACAGTAAAGTCTAATCAATGACATCCTTCAAGAATTAACTGTAAATTATCATTAGGCCTATTTGAAACATGGGTTTATGATCTAAACATGACACACAGGTTACTTTGTCCAGAGGCTTCAGAGGAAATTTAAGCACAGAATTAAATTAATACAGAATTAAATGAATATTGCACAGAAGTGTTGCTGGATAAGAGTCAATCTTTATATTAAAATGCATCAGAAAACTGAAAGCTTTGGAGGGAAAAAACACCATGACTCTGATTTGAACACAACTTAATGATGATGTCCATTTTTTTAATTAATTCTACCTAAACCAAATTATAGCTGAGGGGCTGTGATCAGAGAGGAGGACAGTGCAGCTCACAGAGAAACACTGACTAGAAAATGTATTTTTAAGAAGCTTCCCAATGGAACTCTCGACAAGACTAAGGTTGTTTGTACCTTGTGCAATGCGGAATTAGTTTACTGTAGGAGTTCTTCCAGTCTCAAGTACCACCTAAACGCAAAGCATCCCTTAGCTAATGCCGGGCCAAGCACTGATGTGATGAGCCCCTGGTCTAATGCGCCACCTGGCTTGAGAAACCCGTTCTCAAAGACTTACTTTTAGTCATTATTTGGGTAGCACACATATTCTGAATGTCTTCGTCAGAATTCAAATGAGCCATTTTAATCTAGATTAATCTAGATTAATTCCAAGATTACAGTGAGATTAATCTAGATTAAAAAAATTAATCTATGCCCACCACTAATAGTATGAAATATTTTTGGCTGCGTTTTTGGAAAAAAAACCAAAAAGAACATATATTACATTATTACATTTAGTCATATTTAATTCAAATATCAAACGTTACATTGTTTCTATTGGAGGAGCAGAACTAGAGTTTCGATTGGGCCCAAAAATTCAAGCCCGACCGGCCGAGCCCGCGCATACTGTCTGAACCCGAGTCATTTTCCGAACGATTCGACCCGAACCCGACCCGAACCCGACCCGACCCGGGTCCGCGCACGTGTAGAACCGTAAACTGAGTTCTGTGCAGAGGTTTATGGGCAGAATAAGCGCCTGACAGGGCTTCAAGTGTATAGTGTTCTACCTGCACCAACGGGACGTCTCCTGTCCCAGACGGGCCTGTTCCTCCTGTCCCAGACGGGCCTGTTCCTCCTGTCCCAGAGGGGCCTGTTCCTCCGCTGACGCTGGACCACATGAGCTCTCTCCCTCGCTCCTTTCTTCAGCTTTTTGGGAGGGCATCTGTGATCTCTACTCCTTTTCTCTCTCCGCTGTTGCGCTCTC
Source organism: Rhinogobius similis (assembly GCA_019453435.1). Lineage (NCBI taxonomy): Eukaryota > Metazoa > Chordata > Actinopteri > Gobiiformes > Gobiidae > Rhinogobius > Rhinogobius similis. Next base: position 30,025,504 of record CM033623.1, on the reverse strand, counting down.
TTTTTCTCTCTCCTCCGCTCAGTATAGAGCCGCGCCCTCTCATTAAAGTGTCTTGACCACTTTATTCGAGGATGAGGAGGAAAAGAACACAGCACTGGCTGCACACTGCGCTCTTTCGCCGTGGAGCGCATGTTACGCACGTGCGCGCCTCTGCCCTTTGGGCCGAGCCCGACTCAGCCCGACAGCAGAGCGGACGGGTGGGTTTCGGGCCGGCTCCGGACAAGAATTTAATTTATTGACGTCTGAGTTTTTTTTCTTGAATATTAAAACAATTTTTGAATGATTTTAATCTCAATGGAACCAAAAACAAGACTGTGTTGAAATGTCTACGACTTACTGTTGGTTTTGGTCTTGAACGAAACAGAAAAGAATCAAGAAAAACATTTTAAGACGTTTTATTCTTCCATTGAATCCACTTCATCCATAGATTTCTCTGTTGTTTTCTCCAAATGCATTTTGTCCCACAGAGACACAAAGAGCCTTAAAGCAGCTCCTTTAAACTGTACAATCTGGACTTGACCAGAGTCTGACACGACACAAGGATTTGTTCATCTGATTCTAACGGCATTTATTACAGTTTTAAGGAAAAAGATTTGGAGAAATTTTAATTTTTAGGCCAATTTTCTGTCAGATCTACTTTACTCAAAAACTAAATAATAAATCCAAATCCCCTACATTTTTATAACTAATATGTTACAAAATAAACCAAGAAATTTAAACCTGGTTCTGTCCATTTTTCAGATATAAATGTCCCAAATATGTGACATTTTGGCCGTTTTTACATAAAATGCCTTATACATGGTGTAACCTACACAGAAATGTGAATGCAGTAACAATTATAAAGTTTTAAGAGTTCATAATATAAGTTACAGTTTAAATAGATTAAAAGCATAAATAGTTATAAGTTACATACAATTGTTTCAAGCATAATTCATCTATGAAGTATTGTGTTTAAAAGCATTTAAAACCACCTGGTAATACGTTAAAAGGTTGTCCATGTTTACTGTAGTTGATTTATTTTATTTCATTTATTTTGAAAGTCTACAGGAAGTGCTATGTGTGTGTTGCTGTTCCTGGTCCGTCTTGGATAGAGCTTGACGCGCTCACAGAACCGGAAGTGAGTTATGTGCTAAGTGCTAACTTGACCGCGAGAAAACAGAGACGAGAGAAAAAGAGAAAACGTGTTTTATGTTTGTGATGTTTTTAGACTCTTAAATCAATAGTCTGAGGTTTGTACTGTTTATTCATTTGTTCTGAGAGCGTTTGGACGTGCTTCAACCCAAAGACGGACCTGTGGTTAAGTATTTAGCCAAAGTGTATTTGCTAGCTTCAGTCTTTAGCATTGGCTAGCTAAGCGGCTGTGTTATTGACCGTAGTGAAGCTAACCCAGCTCACTATAAAGACTGTTTGTGGTGTTCTCGTCTTGAGAGTGGAGAAGTGTCTGGAGAGGAGCTCACAAACAGCCTCGTAGTATTTCTGGACCGGGACGTGTGGACAGCAGCGGGAGGAGGCCGTGGACGTGGAGCGCCGCCATCTTGGGACACGCTCTCGCCGTGGCTTCCTTCCTTTAGACATCGGAGCAGACAACGAGACACTGAACTTCAAAACCAGGTACAGTTTTATTTTTGCGCCTGGAGTGAAGCGGCCACAGGTTTTAGGCCTCACGGCGCACAGGCCTGGACTGGAGGATAACTTTGGTTAATGACTGTGTGACTGAGTGGTGAGTGGGCGCTCTGGCATTTAGCATAGACTGGAACACAGAATGTGCATTTGTTGAATTTTCCCTGAATTTACTAACTCAGTAAATTTGAAGTTTATTCATTTAACTTGATTTGGTCGTTTTGTTGAGTGTGTGATTAAAGGTGCTGTGGTTTGTGGTTAAAGGGTGAATAGTTAAACGTTGAACTTAAGCAGTAAGTATTTGACTTCTATATATTTTATTATATTTTTATTGTAGTTTATCTGTCGTGTTAGAGTTAGTAAAGAACTCAGGGCCCTTACCTTATTTCACTGGGTTTAGGTGGAAACATGACATGATGAAACACTTGTGATGTGTTTTTTTTCTTACATTTATGTGAGTAAAGAGCGGTTTGATTGATATTTTTAAATGTATGTTTTTTTCCTGTTCACCTGCTGCGTGTCGCCTTAAATGATCCAATAGTTTCACTCGTCGGGGAAGTTAGCGCTTCTTGTGCGCCGCAGTCAGCCCTGATCCACGAGTCCAGGGCCACGGATCAGTCGTGAGTAAAAACATCATGAGCTGGTTGTATCGACCTCAAAGAAACGCCAAGTGTCCAAGAAAGACCCCACCTTTGGCCCGTGTCCCGCCGCTGAGCCTCCGGGGGCAGCGCAGAGGCAGAGCCGGGCTCCGGGCGTCAGGTCCTGGACACGGGCCGGACGTGCGCTTTACCCCGAGACCGTGGACGGTCAGAGGGAGAGCGGGGAGCACTGTCCTGGGCCGAGGAGCGCTCTCAAGGACACTCTGTGTGTCGATAGTTAAGTGCAATAGTGTTACTGGGTGGTGACTACACAGATGTACTTGGGCTGGATCAGAAGGTATAAGTTCGGCTCTAGGAAGAAAAGAGACTGAGGCAGGAGTTAAGGTTTACCGGTACCATAGACTGACAAACAAACAATTGACAGACAAAACCCGAATGGCCATTCACCTAACATTCAACAAATTCAACAATTAATAGGCAATTCAATAGTCAAGAATATGATCAATGAGCAATTTAAATGTACAGTTCGATCAAGTGTCCTTGGAACGACCACGAGAAAGTTCAAAACGTTGCTCTAATCGGAAGAGCGATCGCAACACAGTTCCGAGGCGTCCGATTGTCCAACAGAGGACGTCCAGGAAGAATAAGTGACGGGTGAGCGAGCGAGGGAGTGAGTGAGTGAGTGAGTGAGTGGACCGCTCGAATAACGAGTCGCGAGGGCAGAAAAGAAAGGGCGGCTTTGAGGAGCCTCCTACCAGCCCGACCAGAGCAGGAGGCTGGTCCAGGACACGTTGAGTTGAGATTTCAGACTTCTGGCTCAGCAGTCAATGGATTCAGTTCGAAATTCTGGGCTTAAAGCTCGCCATCAGAAACACCTGGCCGGTTCCGAAGTTTTAATCTATACCGCGTGCGCCGTCCGCGATGGGTCGGCACCAGTGGTCTGCTCCTCAGCAACGTCCCCAAACAACGCGCCGCTCGCACCTGCCGACTGATTGCCACTGCCAGTGTTTTGTAAACCCCGATTGGCCGCGCTAGGTCACGTGACGGAACTACGCATTACGCAACTGCAATGACGCAACCACGTAGGCAAAAGGTACAGACAAGAGAGGTTTATTAATAGAAATAATGTTTTCCCTCCGGGTTACAGGACTCTTTGTGCAGAGTTTGGGGCTTCATTTATGGTCGGATCGGCTGCACCAAAGACCGGGCTCTGCTCCGGACGGACCGACTCTGGACGAGAGACACAGAGTGGCCTTAAACACCGGGAAACCCCCGTGACCTCTGACCTTCAGCTCTGTTTTCATCATATTCCAAGTTTACTTTGGTTTTGAACTGTGGAGCTTCCAAACCAGACACAGAACCCACGGCGGAGGAGGCTTTGAGAGCCGAGGTAGAGATGGACACTAAACTGATCTTTGATTTATTGTCTGGACGTTTGAGGAAACACAGTTAACACCATTAAACCACTGATTCTACCATAAAAAGTATAAGAATTATTGATAAAGTCCATTCAAAAGAGCACAAAGCAACCATTTATTAAATCACATTTATTGAATTTACAAGATGTTATAAAACCACAGACTCTTTGGTGACGTATAAAGTCAGACATTTGCTGTTGCCTTCAGCTGCACAGACTTTGTTTCCTTCTGGATCTGATCAGGAAGCAGCCGGAAGCTCCACTTCTCTTCCTTTTGTCAGAACAACAACAAACAAATGGGAAAATCTGTGGCTGGAACTCTGGAATTCTCTGGATTAGAATTTAAAAACCTCCACAAATGTCTAAAGGTTTAAGAAGCTTCAACAAACAAATGATATGAACTAAATAATAAAAGAATATTAGAATGATCCATGGAGGCGCTGCACGTTAATGGAAAAACAAACTGAAACTTAAATGTGTTGTATTTCTGTTTCATGGTGTTTAAGAAAAGACCAGGGATTTATCAGATTATTTTCTTAGATTGTGAGGGCGCATATTGTGAATGTAAAATCATACGTACAGTATAAATGTGCACAAATGAAATGAACAAAGAAATAATAAAACAAGTCAGAAACACTGGATTAAAGTCAATAAAACACTGGATTAAAATCAATAAAACACTGGATTAAATTGAATAAAACACTGGATTAAAGACAAAACATTACATTGAAAGTCAATAAAACACTGGATTAAAATTGATAAAACACTGGATTAAAGTCAATAAAACACTATTTTAAAAGTCAATAAAACACTGGATTAAAGTCGATAAAACACTGGATTAAAGTCAATAAAACATTAGATTAAAAGTTAATAAAACACTGGATTAAAGTCAATAAAACACTGGATTAAAGTCAATAAAACACTGGATTAAAGTCAATAAAACATTGGATTAAAGTCGATAAAACACTGGATTAAAATTGATAATCACTGGATTAAAATTGATAAAACACTGGATTAAAGTCAATAAAACACTGGATTAAAGTCAATAAAACACTGGATTAAAGTCGATAAAACACTGGATTAAAATCAATAAAACACTGGATTAAATTCAATAAAACACTGGATTAAAGTCAATAAAACATTACATTGAAAGTCAATAAAACACTGGATTAAAATTGATAAAACACTGGATTAAAGTCGATAAAACACTATTTTAAAAGTCAATAAAACACTGGATAAAAGTCAATAAAACACTGGATTAAAATCAATCAAACACTGGATTAAAGTCGATAAAACACTGGATTAAAGTCGATAAAACACGGCCAAAGCCAAAGTGTAACTTGTGTTTTTCACAGATGGAGCAGAACTTCAAATGGATCTGGAAGAATCTCCCACGTTTTCTCTCTGACTCTGACGTCGAACCTGAAACATCCAGGGATTAAAACAAGATCTAAACCAGGATTAAACAAGATCTAAACCAGGTCTAAACCAGGACTAAACCAGGTCTAAACCAGGTCTAAACCAGGAGTAAACCAGGTCTAAACCAGGTCTAAACCAGGACTAAACCAGGACTAAACCAGGACTAAACCAGGTCTAAACCAGGTCTAAACCAGGACTAAACCAGGTCTAAACCAGGAGTAAACCAGGTCTAAACCAGGAGTAAACCAGGACTAAACCAGGTCTGAACCAGGTCTAAACCAGGTCTAAACCAGGTCCACACTGGTCCACACTGGTCTACTGTACCTTGTAGTAGCAGTGATACAGTGGGAGGATGTACAGGAGCTTCAACAGTAGAATGACCAGGACTCGGACGATCAGGTCTGAGGTTCGAGCTGAAACACAAAAAGACCCAGTTCAGTCCAGACTCAGGGCCCGGCCCAGTTGTTAACACGACTGAGATCATCTGCCTGGAGGAACTCTCTCACCAGATGAACTGCTCTGAGGTGAAGCTCTACAGTAAACACTGTCTTATTTGACCCAGAGCTCTGGTTCAAGCCCATATGAATAAAGCCTGTCAGACAGCTACTTTCACCTGCGTAACATCAGCTAAAGTTAGACAAATCCTCCCTAAAAGTGATGCTGAAAAGCTCCTCCTGCATTTGTCCAGATCAGACTGTAAGGCCCTGCAGTGTGTCCTAAAAGCTCTAGATTTAACTGGATCAAAATGCAGCAGCAGATTATTAACAGGAACTAGAAGAAGAGATCATATCACCCCAGTGTAACAGGCCTCCCATTGAGTTTAGAGTCACATTTAAACTCCTCCTCCTGAACTATAAAGCCATAAATGATATGGCTCCATCGACCTCAAAGCTGTGACAGTAGAGTCCCATCAAACAGAGACTGGACTCTCAAATGTCTCAAACTATTGTTGGTCCTAGAGTCTGTAAAAGCTCAGCAGGAGGTGGAGCTCCTGTTCATGTTAAAGAGGCACAGGCTCCTCCTCCTCTGTCACAGAGTCTATGGTCAGGACAGTTAGAACACACATAAACCCCTCTGCTGCCCCCTGCTGTGCTGGAGGAGTCTGGAGCTGACACTGTCCTCTGGTTCTTCTACTTTCATCAACAATATTTAAGATCAGTTCATCTGTATCTGTTCATTGCTGTTCACATGTTTTTCCCTCGGGGGGTGGAGTCTGTTCCAGACACAGCGGCGGCTGCTCCAGTGATGATCCTCCCTACCTGGAGGAACTGTCCTTAATCTGGATGAACTGATCCTCTTCTGCCTGGAGGAACTACTTCTACTCTGCTCTAGATGAACTGTCTGCCTGGGGCAGGGGTCACCTTTACTGTCAAAAGAGCCACAATTGAGTTTCAAAACCTCTTTGACCTTTAAAGGTCAAGATGGCACTGTGTATAAAGGATTCGACTTCTTGGGCTGAGACTGAACTAAAACCAGACTTTTTATTGGCCCGAGCCAGTAAACTGGCAAGGGACATTGTTCTTCGTCGGTTTCTTGCTTCTTGCAGAATGCCCCTGTCAAAGGACAGGGGCATTCTGGGACAGTTATCTGAACTGCTTTGACCTGTGGCCCATCGAGGCAACTGTTGTTGTGATTTTGGGCATTAGAAAAATAAATTGATTTGATTTGTTTATTGGCCCGAGCCAGTAAACTGGCGAGGGACATTGTTCTTCGCTGGTTTTTTCTTGCTTATTATTATTCCCGTTTTCTTACTCTTCGCGGCCCTTTTTGACCCAGTAAACATGCACGAAAAGTCTTCAATGGGGGTATAGTCGCGATCGGCCCGGAAAAAAATTTCATATTTCGTGCGTCTCGAGAGCGTCCGACCCGACCCGAACGAACAGCACCGGCCCCAATCGGACCCCTATGGGAAATGGGACGAGCAAATTTTGCCCGACGTGCACGAAACTCGGAGCAGTGATAGAGAACAGTGAACCGAGCAAAACATGACATTGGAGCGCGGCCCTCGGACCAAGCGCACGGCGGCCATATTGGACCGAAGTCGCCACGCCAGTTTGACTTTTTTTTTTGACGGAGAACATGGACTAGGGCTTTTGGCCGACGTGGGTCTGGCACACATTTATGCGATCGGCACGCATTGAAATTCAATAGTAATCCACTTTTTTTCGGATATCTCAAATGGTCTCGCCGTGGCTCGCCATCGAAGAACGCCTTCGTTTCCTGTTTTTACGATCGCATGTCACGGCTACACGCTTGGACTGACAGAGCTGTAATTTCAGTCACGAGTGCGTAATTATGATCTGAATGTAATGCATTAAGCCACCTCCCTCTTGAGTGGTTCTGGCTCCACAGTCCAAGTGGATGTCAGTCCTAGTTCATCTGCAGCCTGTCCGTCCGTGGGAGTAGGATCTCTCCTTCACTGTGGTTCTCCTCAGGTTTATACTTTGTCCCGTGGGGTTTTTTGGTAGTTTTCCTGAAGGAGGGTCAAAGGACAGGGGCATTCTGGGACAGTTATCTGAACTGCTTTTACCTGTGGCCCATCGAGGCAACTGTTGTTGTGATTTTGGGCATTATAAAAATAAATTGATTTGATTTGATAAATTGATTTGATTAATAAAAATAAATAAAAAGTACTCGCTAGCGCCCCCTACCTATTAAGTCAAACATCGACTTTGTCCGATTTGGACGAAACTTGGGGAATATGTCCAGTGCAGGGCGCCATGAAAAAACTGAATTAGTGATATGGTGCATTTATCATCGTTGGCCACCAGGGGCGCAAAGAGTGCTCACAAAATCATTTCAATAGCTCCTGCACGCACATGCATACTCCGATCGACATGAAATTTGAAACACTCGTAAACGTAAAGCTGCTGAATCCATTTATATGCGCACAATAACAATCAACCCTACGGCGCCACCTGTAGGAATGCACTAAATTACAATGGGGAAAAAAACCATTACTTTGACTTTTATTAGTGAAAATTTGCAGACAATTCCTAGACGGCCTCCTGATCAGAAAAGCCAATGAGACCCATAGCCTATTTTTTACACTTTTGCCTCTAGAGGCCTCCAGAGCTCCCATTCATTGTCTATGGGACTCAGACTGTCTTCACACAAGGCTGCAATAAAAAACAACTAAAACCTGCAGGACAGCCACCAAACTCAATACAGAGACTCCTTTTAAGAGACATTAATGGGCCATAACCGTATTTTTCCTGAAACTAAAAAACAGCCTCTACAGCGCCACCTTTTGGGTGAGGCCTATGGAGAAGGAGACACATTTACTTTGGAGGAGGCCCATACAATTTGGCACAGTGATAGTACACATAAAAAGCACCCTTAAACATAATTGGTGCTCAGTCGTCAGACCAACAACATGGCGGCCATATTGATTTTTATTTTAAACGCCACTTTAAGTTTTCGTTTTTCATTGAGAACTTGTCCTAGGGTTTTGGGCCTAGATCAGTCTAACATACACGTTCCTGATCAGGACGCTTTGAAATTCAATAAAAAAACAATTTTTGGAGATATCTCTTAGGGTTTGCGCGTGACTTCCTGTTAAATATCGCCATCATTTCCTGTTTTTGTGCTTATCCCTCAGAGGCACTTGGACTGTGCCTACAGAGCCCAAATTGCCACCAATGATGTTAAATTGAATATTACACAAAATAGACCAGGGAGCACAGGACCACTAATAACTATAGCGCCCCCTACAGTTCACTTAAAAATGTCCAGATTGTCTGATTGACACCAAATTTTGGGACATGATTCTAGGCTATATAAGATGCAAAAAAGTCAATAGGACCCATGGCCTATTTTTCACACTTTTGCCTCTAGGGCCCTCCAGAGCTCCCATTCATTCTCTATGGGAGTCAGACTGTCTTCACACAAAGAGGCAGCAAAAACCCACTAAGCAGTGAGTAACAGCCACCAAACTTAATACAATGTCTACATATAAGAGACATTAATGGTTCATAACCATATTTTTCATGCAACTCAAATACAGCCTCTACAGCGCCACCTGTTGTGTCAGGCCTATGGAAAGGGAGATGCATTTAGTTTGAAGGAGGCCTATGAAATTTGGCACGGTGATAGTACACATAAAGACGACCCTAAAACATAATTTGTGCGCAGTGATCAGACAAACGGCAAGGCGGCCATATTGATTTTAATTTTAGACGCCACTTTAAGTTTTTTTTTTCCATTGCAAAAGGGTCCTAGGTTTTTGGGCTAAGATCAGTCTTACATACACGCTCCTGATCAGGACGCATTGAAATTTTATAATAAACCACATTTTTGGCCTGTCTCATTCGGTTTAGTCATGACTTCCTGTCAGAATTCGCCTTCACTTCCTGTATCTTAAACTTATTCTCCAAGCCACAGGCATTGCCGTACAGAGCACAAACTGTAACCACAGATGTGGAATCAAATATTAAACAGAACAGACTCAGGAGCACATGAGCACTTTTCACTATAGCGCCCCCTGCTGGTCATGTAAAAGTACCAAAATAATCGGATTTCCACGAAATCTTGGAATCTGATTTTAAGTGTCAAAGGCTGCAAATAAGTCAATTACATCCATGTCCTATTTTGGATCGTTTGGCCTGGGGGGCCACGCATATTCCTCATGCATTTCCTATGAGACATGTCATAAGTCTATGGAGAGGCCAAAATTATTTTGAGCAAAGTCAGTGAAACTCGGCAGACGCATTATTTAGAGGATTCCGATCGAAAAAGTCAATTACATTGAAATCAGGTTTTGAGCGGTTTTGCCACTTCTGGAGAGCAGTCCCCACCAATGCACTTCTATAGGGACGCCACCCGGTGTGAGTGGGGGGAGGGGGGATCACGGAGGCCCGAGTGACGCTCAGAGGAGGAGGACGGCGCGGTTTGGGACCGGCCGAGGCCGCGTGGGAAGGCGGTCGCGTGCGGGGCGAGGGCCATCATCGCCGCTTTGCGGCTTTAATTATTATTGGTTGTTGTTTTTCACTCTTCCTTGCTTGAAATAAATAATCAATGAGACAATGATTTATTTTCAGAGAGTTGTTTGTGAAGCAGCTTTGAGGCTCTGTCCATTCCAGGTTTTAAAGCCCGCCCTCACCTGAGCAGGAAGTTTGCAAAAATCCCGCCCTGATAGAAACCAGAACGGGGAGCGAGAAGAACAACCAGTCTGTCTGCAGCGCCATTTCACATTTGCTTTGAAGATGGATTGTTTCTTTTTAATAATACTGTTGAGTTCACTTAAATCAGCATTTTGCTTCACGGGTGAGTTTGTTGTTTTGCTGTGTGTAAGTCTATAACTCTCACTACCTCAGAAAAACTATCTGAAAATATTGAAATTTGAATTGTTAGAACTGAACCATCAAGCATACCACCAGGGAAAATAAGAGTACTTTGCTTTAATGCTTTTTTTCTTTCTTCTCATGTGAAAATGAATGTATTAATTTATAATGATTTTTGGTTTTGTATAGTGATTTCAATGCATCTGCCTTGTTCTTTAAGCACTTTTAATTACTTTAATTACTTTATGTAAGAAATGTGCTCTAAAATAAGCTTGTCTTATAGTGTGCCAATTATACGGCTCAGTGCTGATGCAACCAAGAAGGAAACAAATTTCCTTTGAACGGCTCAGAATTTGAGGCATTAAAAATGAAGTAAACTGTTATGGATATTTTAACATGGCATTCTGTAACCAATGACATCTTTGTAATTATTTGCCAAATGTGTCTGTGTGTGTTCTTCAGTGGATATACCGTGTTCTGTGGGAGAAGATACTGAGCTGCCGTGCAACTATCCTGGATGTAGAAACATGACGACTCTGGAGTGGATTCATATTGATGAAAACAAAGACCTGCTTTTATACAGAGGAGGAATAGTGTTGAAAGGCTACGAGGATCAGAAGTTCAAAGACCGGGTCCAACTAAAATATCACTCACCTGAAAGAGAAGAGAAAGGAGATTGGAGTGTGATTTTAAGAAATGTGACTTCACTGGACACTGGGGCTTATGAATGTCGAGTTTAATGTGAAGACGGGTCGATGTACACACAGAATATCAGTTTGACTCTCAGACAGCAAAGTGATTCAACTTATCATTCATCAGGTAAAACACATGCCAGTAAACAATTTATTTCATTAAGTTTTACATTTGTTTTTGTTTTTTGTTTTTTTTTGTTTTTTATTCAGCTCTTTGTATCAAATCTTACATCTGTGACATTTTGATACTAGACAGACAAATGACAGAATACAAACAAACAAACAAAAAATAATACAGATTACAACTTAATACTTGAAACATTTTTTGAAATCAATTAAAATTAAAATAACCATAAAATAAATAACTCAATTATAATAGCAAAAAAAACAAAAAACAAACAAACATACAAGTATGAAAAAATAATAAATAAAATCAAAATTGGACAAAACACTCGACAAGACAACATAAAATAAGACAAGACAAAATTGGACAATACGAACCAATTCAACAAAAAACAGACGAATTGACAAACCACACAAGACGACACAAGACACACGAATAATACTGGACCCTGAAGTTCTCCCATCGACCCATGATATACAATCATACATGATCCTCATAATCATTTAGCAAACATTTATACAAAGGAAAATTATGCAGACTGTTTAGAATTCAGAATCATACTTTTTCAATCCCATTTTATTGATTCCCATTTTTTGAAATGTAAAAATAACTTATTTTTATTCCTAGCTATAATTTCCTCAATTCTGTATTGTAGATTTAGTCTGTTTTTAAAATGTGTCAAGCACAAATCGACTTTTGTGTTTGCCTTGAATATTAACATTTTACCTATTAAAGTAATAGTGTTTGCTAAATTGAAATGATGATCTTTTAGATTTCCTAGGATTATATTCATGGGACTAATGTCTAGCTTGACTCTGAATTCCATCAGCCATTTTTGAATCGAACTCCAGAACATTGACACATAAGGACAATAATAAAATACATGTATTATATCTTCATCTTCCTCCCCACAGAAGCGACACATTGAGTCCTTCTTAATGTCACATATTTTAAGATATTTTCTTGTTGCAGTGATTCTATAAAATATTTTTAATTGAAAAATTCTTGTAAAAGAATCAATTGTTGTATTATAAATATTCTTAAAAAAGTTTTTCCATATAATTGGAGTATTAATTTCATCTTCCCAATGTGTACAGATTCTGTGAGGGAAAAATGCTGTACCGGACATGTATAGATTGAAGTTATATATGCTTTTGTTTATTTTGCTGGATGCTAACCATCGAATGCATTTAGACTGTGGCCTACAAACTAATAGGTTACATGTTTTGTTTTTCATCATTCGTTTCCAGTTATTGGGAATAGCTGATAATAATTGGTTGTGCTGCAAATAATCAATACAATGTCCATATCGTTCACAAAATTGTTGATATAAAAAGAACTCCCCCTTTTTGTCCATAAGATCATTAATAAATACAAGACCGTTCTTTAAACATGAATTCCACAGAAAAGGTTTCCCATCAATCAATATATTAGAGTTCATCCAGAGAAGTTGATTTTGAATCTCCTGAACACCATCTGGAGGGTGATATTGAAAATTCAACCATGCTTTTAGAGAATCTTTAAAAAATGATGACAAATTTTTCAGTTCTTCATTAAATAATTGATCAATATGTTTAGAGTTCAATTGGAAAAATGGAAACAGATTGTTCTTAAAAAAATTGTACGTTTTATGTAACATTTGACTTGATATCCACTCAGGATTATGATACATTTTGCCAATCCAGGAGGCTTTCAGAGATTCATTCATCATTTCAAGGTTTTTTAAATTCAAACCCCCATTTCCAAATGTATTATACATATATTGCCTTTTAATCTTGTCTGGTTTGTTATTCCAAATAAACTTAAACACTTTTTGCTCAAAACATTTAAAAAAGTTTTTTTCCGGTGAAGGAAGAGTCATCAGTAAATAAACAAATTGAGGTATTACAAGAGAGTTGATTAAAGTTGTTTTACCATACAATGTTAGATGATTACCTCTCCATGGCTGCAGTAAACTTTCAGCCTTTTTCATTTTTCTTTCATAATTAACCCGAATTGTGTTTTCCACATTTTCAGTGATATAGATACCTAAAATTTTAACTTCCCCGTGGGTCCATTTCACTGGTGCTGAGCATTTTATAGTAAAATTTGTCCTTGCAATGTTTCCTAATCTCATAATGTTACATTTGTCATAATTTGGTTTCAGCCCTGATATCTCTGAAAATAGGTTTAGTTCTTTTATTAATTCTTGTAATGTCTGTTCTTCTGGTTGCAGAAAGAAAGTGGCATCATCTTCGTACATTGTTATTTTTATTTCCTTACTGTTGTGTTTTAGACCTTTTATTTTTGTATTATTTCTTATTCTGATGGCCAATATTTCCATACACAAAATAAACAAGTACGGAGACAAAGGGCATCCCTGCCTGACCCCTCTAGATAATATAAAGTTTTCTGATAAGTAACCATTGTTCAAAATTTTACTGGTGGGTTTATTATAAAAAATATGCACCCATCTTAAAATATTTTCTCCAAAATTAAAAAACTTTAATGTACTATTAATGAATCTCCAGTTTATTTAGTCAAAGGCTTTTTCCAGATCTGATATAAACAACAGGCCTGGTTTTTCCTGCTCTTTGTATTCTTCAATTATGTCAATAATATGTCTTATGTTTTCTCCAATAAACCTTCCTTTAATAAAGCCCACCTGATCATGATCGATAATAGTTCCAATTATGTTTTTGATACGATGAGCTATACATTTAGTAAGTATGCGTGTGTCACAACAAAGTAAGGTCAGGGGTCTCCAATTTTCCATAAGTGTAGGGTCTTTATATTGGCCGTCAGGATTTTGCTTCAGCAGGAGTGAAACGATCCCTTGTCTTTGTGTCTCGGATAAATGACCATTTGAAAAGGAATAATTAAAAGAGGCTAGGAGGTATTTTTTAATTTCATCAAAAAAAGTCAAATATACTTCAACTGGAATTCCATCAAGTCCACTAGCCTTTCCTGGAGAGAACGACTTAATAGCCTCCTTTATTTCCTCTTCTGTTAGTTCACCCTCACAACTTTGTTTTTGTTGTGGTGTTAATTTATAAAATTGGGAGTGTGGAAAGAATTGACTGATATCACCCAATTCTTTCTGATCTTCTTCCTGGCAAAATAGTAACTTAAAATATTTCACTTCCTCTTTTAAAATTTCTTGGGGATCTGTTATGATTCCATTTGGCGTACATAGACTAACAATATATTTTTTTGTCGAGTTTCTTTGATTTAATCTTAAGAAGTGAGCCGTACACTTCTCTCCATGTTCCATCCACGAGGCCCGTGATCTGGTGATTAATCCAGCTACTCGTTCATGATATAAGCGCTCTAATTCATCCTGTTTTTTCTTAATCTGAGTATCTAGCTCAGGTGATGGTTGTTGTTGATTATCTATTTTTTCATTTAAATCTTTCAGGTCGCTAATTAGACTGTTTTCTTTAATCAGTAATTGTCTCCTTTTCCAAGATGAGATTTTAATACAATGTCCCCTAAATGCACATTTGAATGTTTCCCATACTATATCAGGGTTAGCAGTAGTATAGTTTTACATTTGTTTACTTTATAACTGTATTGTTTTATACTTGTACTTATTTTCGTCTACAAATTACAGACTACAAATTGGAGCAGAGCAAATAAATGTAATGCTCAGTGGTTGCTGTATTCTAGGATCTAAACATTATTTTGCCGGTGTGACGTTTGTCAATCAATCATGTCACATTATAGATGTCAGATTATATTAAGCATTCAATTTCAACAATTCTTTTCTATTTATAGTTTAAATATTTATTAAAGTTTTCTTTGATAAACATAAATGAAAATCAATGTAGTTTTTGTATTATTTATTCATTTGACAGTGTATATCAAAGAACATATGTAATTATTATGTAAATATAGGTCAGATTTAAGTAAACACAAACTTCTTCACTGAATATGACAGATTTTTTTTTCTTTTCATAGAGGGCACACTGAGGACTGGCAATCGGACTGCTTTTGTTATCCATTCTGTTATTATGTCTTCCTATTAATCTAATATCATTCAGAAAGGTTCAGTGTTTCAGGCATGAATCCTTCAGTTCTGAAAAGCCAAATAAAAACCCCCTCTCTTCAGAATCTTTATGCTCAAAGTCAACAGACGCCACAAAACTATTAACAGCAAACATCAACCGCCCCGAGAGCTGCCACGTTAACATCGAGGGGCCCTCGGGCCTGACCAGGAGCAGATCAGACCCATTGAATATTAGACATATTTGCAATTTTGAAAATGTGTAACATTGTTATTTTGCACTGTAAAGCACTTTGTGTTACATTCTATGTCTGAAAAGTGCTTTATAAATAAAGTTTGATTTTATTTTTGTGTATTTCATTTTTAATATTTTATCTTAATCGTAAAGATCGTAAAATTATGTGAAACTGAATACATACTGTGAATCAGACAAACATTATAGATCATGAAGGGAAGTTACTTGGATACAGTAGCTCACATGTTGCAATATTATTTCAAATATGAAAAAAATGAGGTACAAATATTTATATGTACAAGAAGAATTGGATAAAATCAAATAATATGTATAATAAATTAGGGCTGTTGTCAACTAAAGAAATTCTTGGTCGACTAAAGACCTGCCCTCAACTGATTAGCTGACTAAATAAAGTCATTAGTCGACTAATATGACTTGGTCAACTAAGATCCCATCGACCGATTAATTGACTAAAAGGCTAAAGTACCACAGCCCAATAATGGGATGACAAGAGACAGTGCAAATATGAACATGAAATGGTGCTTAGATTTGACAGGAGGTTATCTCGGACAAAAGAGTGAGTTGTTGTCCAGTTTTATGGAGTCAGAATGTATTCCTGTGTCGCTCGAAGTAAAAGGCGCTGGTGATCACAAAGATTGATCAGCAGCTCGCTGCACATGTTGAAAAGTCCTCTACTTCCAACTCTCAGCCCTCAACAGTGATGGGCTCCACTGGTGTTCTTTTCTGAAGGGTGCGTTCACACTTCTATGGTGTCATTTTGTCCTAATTTATGCCCATTTTTTGTGTCTGTCCTATTTCAGTCCTGGTTTAGATCTAGGTTTAGTCCTGGTTTAGTCCCAATTTGGATGTGGTGCATCTGCAAGTGAGACCCATTCAAGGTCGCGGCAGTCCGTATTACATGTTTATTTGTTAGAGCAGCTAAATTATGAAAAAGAAATGTGTTATTATCGTCATTATTACCATGTGCACTTTAGTTTGTTGAGCTGCAATCACCAACACCATAAAACTGCATGAAAAGCTTACTTTGTTTGTGTGATGTTTTAATAATCACAGGGATAGCATAATGGGTCTTAAAAATATGTATATATAGAAATAAGTACATTTATTTCTTTATAAAAATAATATAGCCACTCATGCTGTATCAGTCCAAAATGTCTTAACAATGTTACAATAAAAAAGTGTTCAAGATTGTCTTCATCCATGTGACTGAATGAACGATGTTTTGGTCAATGTGGAACAACAGGTTGGACAGGTACATTTTATAATGTATTTATTACATTTTATACTGAATTCAATACTTATCTTGTAATAGCAGGTTTTCTTCCAGTTCCGTATTGTAAACCACCAAAAGAAATTTTAAAAGCAATTCTGAAATATTTGATGTATGTGATGCTTATTTCATGTAATTTAATGGTATTTAATTGTAGCTCTAATGAATTTTTGTCATTAGTTTGGTTTAAAGATAAAATGTCAATCATCATTTATGAATAAACTGTAGTGATGGATTCAATGTTTTTCCAATCACTCTGTTTTGACCTAATTTACAGACAGATACAGAAAAATCCATGAAAACAAGTGAAAAATGTGTTCCTTCCTCGCTCGTCAATTTTCCTTGCAGTCTGGACGTCATCTATATATTTCTGAAATCAGGGGTTTGTCCTTCAACTTTTCTTTTCAAAGTGCCCCTTGATTAAAACTGATTCACCAAACCAGGAAGCATTAATGAGAAGAAATATGAAAACAATGTAATACCTGCGACTTATGAAAACACTCAAACACAACACAAAAATAGCCTCGAGCCAACGAGACAAGCCAAACAGGTTCATCAAATATTTGGTTATACAGTATATACTTGCCGTAGATGATCTGCAACTAAGCACTCGTGAAAAGCATAGACAAGATATAAAAATACAAGATTTAAAAGCACGTACAGAACAGAAATATACCAATAAGATTAGATTGTGTTATAAAATGGATGAAAATCTTAACAGGAGTTGTGTTGAGAGTATGCAAATGGTCTTGAATCCACAGCACCAGAGCCTGACTCAAAATGAAAGTTAAAGAGAGTTCACCAGTTCATCCTTGGCACATTTGAACAGTTTAACACCTAATTCTACCAAATAAAGTTGTTATTAAGTATTATAATCTGTCAAATTAACTATAACTTGCAATTTATATGAATTTTGGTCCTTGTTTACAAAATAGTTGCCAGGTAACAGTTGTCTTATCTGTGCACCTTGTTCAACCAACCCTAACCCTAACAATAGACCTGGTTTAGTCCTGGTTTGGACCTGGTTTGGACCTGGTTTGGACCTGGTTTGGACCTGGTTTGGACCTGGTTTGGACCTGGTTTGGACCTGGTTTAGTCCTGGTTTGGACCTGGTTTGGACCTGGTTTGGACCTGGTTTGGACCTGGTTTGGACCTGGTTTGGACCTGGTTTAGTCCTGGTTTGGACCTGGTTTGGACCTGGTTTGGACCTGGTTTGGACCTGGTTTAGTCCTGGTTTGGACCTGGTTTGGACCTGGTTTGGACCTGGTTTGGACCTGGTTTGGACCTGGTTTGGACCTGGTTTAGACCTGGTTTGGACCTGGTTTGGACCTGGTTTGGACCTGGTTTAGTCCTGGTTTGGACTTGGTTTAGTCCTGGTTTGGACTTGGTTTAGTCCTGGTTTGGACTTGGTTTAGTCCTGGTTTGGACTTGGTTTAGTCCTGGTTTGGACTTGGTTTAGTCCTGGTTTGGACTTGGTTTAGTCCTGGTTTAGTCCTGGTTTGGACTTGGTTTAGTCCTGGTTTGGACTTGGTTTAGTCCTGGTTTGGACTTGGTTTAGTCCTGGTTTGGACCTGGTTTGGACCTGGTTTAGTCCTGGTTTAGACCTGGTATGGACTTGGTTTAGTCCTGGTTTGGACTTGGTTTAGTCCTGGTTTGGACTTGGTTTAGTCCTGGTTTAGACCTGGTATGGACTTGGTTTAGTCCTGGTTTGGACTTGGTTTAGTCCTGGTTTGGACTTGGTTTAGTCCTGGTTTGGACTTGGTTTAGTCCTGGTTTGGACTTGGTTTAGTCCTGGTTTGGACTTGGTTTAGTCCTGGTTTAGTCCTGGTTTAGTCCTGGTTTAGTCCTGGTTTGGACTTGGTTTAGTCCTGGTTTGGACTTGGTTTAGTCCTGGTTTGGACTTGGTTTAGTCCTGGTTTAGACCTGGTTTGGACTTGGTTTAGTCCTGGTTTGGACTTGGTTTAGTCCTGGTTTGGACTTGGTTTAGTCCTGGTTTGGACCTGGTTTGGACCTGGTTTGGACCTGGTTTGGACCTGGTTTGGACCTGGTTTAGACCTGGTTTGGACCTGGTTTAGTCCTGGTTTGGACTTGGTTTAGTCCTGGTTTGGACCTGGTTTGGACTTGGTTTAGTCCTGGTTTAGTCCTGGTTTGGACTTGGTTTAGTCCTGGTTTGGACTTGGTTTAGTCCTGGTTTGGACTTGGTTTAGTCCTGGTTTAGACCTGGTATGGACTTGGTTTAGTCCTGGTTTGGACTTGGTTTAGTCCTGGTTTGGACTTGGTTTAGTCCTGGTTTGGACTTGGTTTAGTCCTGGTTTGGACTTGGTTTAGTCCTGGTTTGGACTTGGTTTAGTCCTGGTTTAGTCCTGGTTTGGACTTGGTTTAGTCCTGGTTTGGACTTGGTTTAGTCCTGGTTTGGACTTGGTTTAGTCCTGGTTTGGACTTGGTTTAGTCCTGGTTTGGACTTGGTTTAGTCCTGGTTTGGACTTGGTTTAGTCCTGGTTTAGACCTGGTATGGACTTGGTTTAGTCCTGGTTTGGACTTGGTTTAGTCCTGGTTTGGACTTGGTTTAGTCCTGGTTTGGACTTGGTTTAGTCCTGGTTTAGTCCTGGTTTGGACTTGGTTTAGTCCTGGTTTGGACTTGGTTTAGTCCTGGTTTAGTCCTGGTTTGGACTTGGTTTAGTCCTGGTTTGGACTTGGTTTAGTCCTGGTTTGGACCTGGTTTGGACCTGGTTTGGACCTGGTTTAGTCCTGGTTTGGACTTGGTTTAGTCCTGGTTTAGTCCTGGTTTGGACTTGGTTTAGTCCTGGTTTGGACTTGGTTTAGTCCTGGTTTGGACTTGGTTTAGTCCTGGTTTGGACTTGGTTTAGTCCTGGTTTGGACTTGGTTTAGTCCTGGTTTGGACTTGGTTTAGTCCTGGTTTGGACTTGGTTTAGTCCTGGTTTAGACCTGGTTTGGACTTGGTTTAGTCCTGGTTTGGACTTGGTTTAGTCCTGGTTTGGACTTGGTTTAGACCTGGTTTGGACTTGGTTTAGTCCTGGTTTGGACTTGGTTTAGTCCTGGTTTGGACTTGGTTTAGTCCTGGTTTAGACCTGGTTTGGACTTGGTTTAGTCCTGGTTTGGACTTGGTTTAGTCCTGGTTTGGACTTGGTTTAGTCCTGGTTTGGACTTGGTTTAGTCCTGGTTTGGACTTGGTTTAGTCCTGGTTTGGACTTGGTTTAGTCCTGGTTTGGACTTGGTTTAGTCCTGGTTTGGACTTGGTTTAGTCCTGGTTTGGACCTGGTTTGGACCTGGTTTAGACCTGGTTTGGACCTGGTTTAGACCTGGTTTAGACCTGGTTTGGACTTGGTTTAGTCCTGGTTTGGACTTGGTTTAGTCCTGGTTTGGACTTGGTTTAGTCCTGGTTTGGACTTGGTTTAGTCCTGGTTTGGACCTGGTTTAGTCCTGGTTTGGACTTGGTTTAGTCCTGGTTTGGACTTGGTTTAGTCCTGGTTTGGACTTGGTTTAGTCCTGGTTTGGACTTGGTTTAGTCCTGGTTTGGACTTGGTTTAGTCCTGGTTTGGACTTGGTTTAGTCCTGGTTTGGACTTGGTTTAGTCCTGGTTTGGACTTGGTTTAGTCCTGGTTTGGACTTGGTTTAGTCCTGGTTTGGACTTGGTTTAGTCCTGGTTTAGTCCTGGTTTGGACTTGGTTTAGTCCTGGTTTGGACTTGGTTTAGTCCTGGTTTGGACTTGGTTTAGTCCTGGTTTGGACTTGGTTTAGTCCTGGTTTGGACTTGGTTTAGTCCTGGTTTGGACTTGGTTTAGTCCTGGTTTAGTCCTGGTTTGGACTTGGTTTAGTCCTGGTTTGGACTTGGTTTAGTCCTGGTTTGGACTTGGTTTAGTCCTGGTTTGGACTTGGTTTAGTCCTGGTTTGGACTTGGTTTAGTCCTGGTTTGGACTTGGTTTAGACCTGGTTTGGACTTGGTTTAGTCCTGGTTTAGTCCTGGTTTGGACTTGGTTTAGTCCTGGTTTGGACTTGGTTTAGTCCTGGTTTGGACTTGGTTTAGTCCTGGTTTGGACTTGGTTTAGTCCTGGTTTGGACTTGGTTTAGTCCTGGTTTGGACTTGGTTTAGTCCTGGTTTGGACTTGGTTTGGACTTGGTTTAGTCCTGGTTTGGACTTGGTTTAGTCCTGGTTTGGACTTGGTTTAGTCCTGGTTTGGACTTGGTTTAGTCCTGGTTTGGACTTGGTTTAGTCCTGGTTTAGTCCTGGTTTGGACTTGGTTTAGTCCTGGTTTGGACTTGGTTTAGTCCTGGTTTGGACTTGGTTTAGTCCTGGTTTGGACTTGGTTTAGTCCTGGTTTGGACTTGGTTTAGTCCTGGTTTGGACTTGGTTTAGTCCTGGTTTAGTGGTGTTTTTTTCTTTGTTTTGTCCTGGTTTGGACTTGGTTTAGTCCTGGTTTAGTCCTGGTTTGGACTTGGTTTAGTCCTGGTTTGGACTTGGTTTAGTCCTGGTTTGGACTTGGTTTAGTCCTGGTTTGGACTTGGTTTAGTCCTGGTTTGGACTTGGTTTAGTCCTGGTTTGGACTTGGTTTAGTCCTGGTTTGGACTTGGTTTAGTCCTGGTTTGGACTTGGTTTAGTCCTGGTTTGGACTTGGTTTAGTCCTGGTTTGGACTTGGTTTAGTCCTGGTTTGGACTTGGTTTAGTCCTGGTTTGGACTTGGTTTAGTCCTGGTTTAGACCTGGTTTGGACTTGGTTTAGTCCTGGTTTGGACTTGGTTTAGTCCTGGTTTAGTCCTGGTTTGGACTTGGTTTAGTCCTGGTTTGGACTTGGTTTAGTCCTGGTTTGGACCTGGTTTGGACTTGGTTTAGTCCTGGTTTGGACTTGGTTTAGTCCTGGTTTGGACTTGGTTTAGTCCTGGTTTGGACTTGGTTTAGTCCTGGTTTAGACCTGGTTTGGACTTGGTTTAGTCCTGGTTTGGACTTGGTTTAGTCCTGGTTTGGACTTGGTTTAGTCCTGGTTTGGACTTGGTTTAGTCCTGGTTTGGACTTGGTTTAGTCCTGGTTTGGACTTGGTTTAGTCCTGGTTTAGTCCTGGTTTGGACTTGGTTTAGTCCTGGTTTGGACTTGGTTTAGTCCTGGTTTGGACTTGGTTTAGTCCTGGTTTGGACCTGGTTTAGTCCTGGTTTAGTCCTGGTTTAGACCTGGTTTGGACCTGGTTTGGACCTGGTTTGGACTTGGTTTAGTCCTGGTTTGGACTTGGTTTAGTCCTGGTTTGGACTTGGTTTAGTCCTGGTTTAGACCTGGTTTGGACTTGGTTTAGTCCTGGTTTGGACTTGGTTTAGTCCTGGTTTGGACTTGGTTTAGTCCTGGTTTGGACTTGGTTTAGTCCTGGTTTGGACTTGGTTTAGTCCTGGTTTGGACTTGGTTTAGTCCTGGTTTGGACCTGGTTTGGACCTGGTTTGGACCTGGTTTGGACCTGGTTTGGACCTGGTTTAGTCCTGGTTTGGACTTGGTTTAGTCCTGGTTTGGACTTGGTTTAGTCCTGGTTTGGACTTGGTTTAGTCCTGGTTTAGTCCTGGTTTGGACTTGGTTTAGTCCTGGTTTGGACTTGGTTTAGACCTGGTTTGGACTTGGTTTAGTCCTGGTTTGGACTTGGTTTAGTCCTGGTTTGGACTTGGTTTAGTCCTGGTTTAGACCTGGTTTAGTCCTGGTTTAGTCCTGGTTTAGTCCTGGTTTAGACCTGGTTTAGTCCTGGTTTAGACCTCGTTTGGACCTGGTTTGGACCTGGTTTGGACCTGGTTTGGACCTGGTTTAGACCTGGTTTGGACTTGGTTTAGTCCTGGTTTGGACTTGGTTTAGTCCTGGTTTGGACTTGGTTTAGTCCTGGTTTAGTCCTGGTTTGGACTTGGTTTAGTCCTGGTTTGGACTTGGTTTAGTCCTGGTTTAGACCTGGTATGGACTTGGTTTAGTCCTGGTTTGGACTTGGTTTAGTCCTGGTTTGGACCTGGTTTGGACCTGGTTTGGACCTGGTTTGGACCTGGTTTAGACCTGGTTTGGACTTGGTTTAGTCCTGGTTTAGTCCTGGTTTGGACTTGGTTTAGTCCTGGTTTGGACTTGGTTTAGTCCTGGTTTGGACTTGGTTTAGTCCTGGTTTGGACTTGGTTTAGTCCTGGTTTGGACTTGGTTTAGTCCTGGTTTGGACTTGG
The DNA here is from genome assembly GCA_019453435.1 of Rhinogobius similis. Taxonomy (NCBI): domain Eukaryota; kingdom Metazoa; phylum Chordata; class Actinopteri; order Gobiiformes; family Gobiidae; genus Rhinogobius; species Rhinogobius similis. The sequence goes on along the minus strand of CM033623.1, from coordinate 30,002,656 downwards.
TTTAGTCCTGGTTTGGACTTGGTTTAGTCCTGGTTTAGACCTGGTTTGGACTTGGTTTAGTCCTGGTTTGGACTTGGTTTAGTCCTGGTTTGGACTTGGTTTAGTCCTGGTTTAGACCTGGTATGGACTTGGTTTAGTCCTGGTTTGGACTTGGTTTAGTCCTGGTTTGGACTTGGTTTAGTCCTGGTTTAGACCTGGTTTGGACTTGGTTTAGTCCTGGTTTGGACTTGGTTTAGTCCTGGTTTGGACTTGGTTTAGTCCTGGTTTGGACTTGGTTTAGTCCTGGTTTGGACTTGGTTTAGTCCTGGTTTGGACTTGGTTTAGTCCTGGTTTGGACTTGGTTTAGTCCTGGTTTGGACTTGGTTTAGTCCTGGTTTGGACCTGGTTTGGACCTGGTTTAGACCTGGTTTGGACCTGGTTTAGACCTGGTTTAGTCCTGGTTTGGACTTGGTTTAGTCCTGGTTTGGACTTGGTTTAGTCCTGGTTTGGACTTGGTTTAGTCCTGGTTTGGACTTGGTTTAGTCCTGGTTTGGACCTGGTTTAGACCTGGTTTGGACTTGGTTTAGTCCTGGTTTGGACTTGGTTTAGTCCTGGTTTGGACTTGGTTTAGTCCTGGTTTGGACTTGGTTTAGTCCTGGTTTGGACTTGGTTTAGTCCTGGTTTGGACTTGGTTTAGTCCTGGTTTGGACTTGGTTTAGTCCTGGTTTGGACTTGGTTTAGTCCTGGTTTGGACTTGGTTTAGTCCTGGTTTGGACTTGGTTTAGTCCTGGTTTAGTCCTGGTTTGGACTTGGTTTAGTCCTGGTTTGGACTTGGTTTAGTCCTGGTTTGGACTTGGTTTAGTCCTGGTTTGGACTTGGTTTAGTCCTGGTTTGGACTTGGTTTAGTCCTGGTTTGGACTTGGTTTAGTCCTGGTTTAGTCCTGGTTTGGACTTGGTTTAGTCCTGGTTTGGACTTGGTTTAGTCCTGGTTTGGACTTGGTTTAGTCCTGGTTTGGACTTGGTTTAGTCCTGGTTTGGACTTGGTTTAGTCCTGGTTTGGACTTGGTTTAGTCCTGGTTTGGACTTGGTTTAGTCCTGGTTTGGACTTGGTTTAGTCCTGGTTTGGACTTGGTTTAGTCCTGGTTTAGTCCTGGTTTGGACTTGGTTTAGTCCTGGTTTGGACTTGGTTTAGTCCTGGTTTGGACTTGGTTTAGTCCTGGTTTGGACTTGGTTTAGTCCTGGTTTGGACTTGGTTTAGTCCTGGTTTGGACTTGGTTTAGTCCTGGTTTGGACTTGGTTTAGTCCTGGTTTGGACTTGGTTTAGTCCTGGTTTGGACTTGGTTTAGTCCTGGTTTGGACTTGGTTTAGTCCTGGTTTGGACTTGGTTTAGTCCTGGTTTAGACCTGGTTTGGACTTGGTTTAGTCCTGGTTTAGTCCTGGTTTGGACTTGGTTTAGTCCTGGTTTGGACTTGGTTTAGTCCTGGTTTGGACTTGGTTTAGTCCTGGTTTGGACTTGGTTTAGTCCTGGTTTGGACTTGGTTTAGTCCTGGTTTGGACTTGGTTTAGTCCTGGTTTAGACCTGGTATGGACTTGGTTTAGTCCTGGTTTAGTCCTGGTTTGGACTTGGTTTAGTCCTGGTTCGGACTTGGTTTAGTCCTGGTTTGGACTTGGTTTAGTCCTGGTTTGGACTTGGTTTAGTCCTGGTTTGGACTTGGTTTAGTCCTGGTTTGGACTTGGTTTAGTCCTGGTTTGGACTTGGTTTAGTCCTGGTTTGGACTTGGTTTAGTCCTGGTTTGGACTTGGTTTAGTCCTGGTTTGGACTTGGTTTAGTCCTGGTTTGGACTTGGTTTAGTCCTGGTTTGGACTTGGTTTAGTCCTGGTTTAGACCTGGTTTGGACTTGGTTTAGTCCTGGTTTGGACTTGGTTTAGTCCTGGTTTAGTCCTGGTTTGGACTTGGTTTAGTCCTGGTTTGGACTTGGTTTAGTCCTGGTTTAGACCTGGTTTGGACTTGGTTTAGTCCTGGTTTGGACTTGGTTTAGTCCTGGTTTGGACTTGGTTTAGTCCTGGTTTGGACTTGGTTTAGTCCTGGTTTAGACCTGGTTTGGACTTGGTTTAGTCCTGGTTTGGACTTGGTTTAGTCCTGGTTTGGACTTGGTTTAGTCCTGGTTTGGACTTGGTTTAGTCCTGGTTTGGACTTGGTTTAGTCCTGGTTTGGACTTGGTTTAGTCCTGGTTTGGACTTGGTTTAGTCCTGGTTTGGACTTGGTTTAGTCCTGGTTTGGACTTGGTTTAGTCCTGGTTTGGACTTGGTTTAGTCCTGGTTTGGACTTGGTTTGGACTTGGTTTAGTCCTGGTTTGGACTTGGTTTAGTCCTGGTTTAGACCTGGTTTGGACTTGGTTTGGACCTGGTTTGGACCTGGTTTGGACCTGGTTTGGACCTGGTTTAGACCTGGTTTGGACTTGGTTTAGTCCTGGTTTGGACTTGGTTTAGTCCTGGTTTGGACTTGGTTTAGTCCTGGTTTGGACTTGGTTTAGTCCTGGTTTGGACCTGGTTTAGACCTGGTTTGGACTTGGTTTAGTCCTGGTTTGGACTTGGTTTAGTCCTGGTTTGGACTTGGTTTAGTCCTGGTTTAGTCCTGGTTTAGTCCTGGTTTGGACTTGGTTTAGTCCTGGTTTGGACTTGGTTTAGTCCTGGTTTTGACCTCGTTTGGACCTGGTTTGGACCTGGTTTAGACCTGGTTTGGACTTGGTTTAGTCCTGGTTTGGACTTGGTTTAGTCCTGGTTTGGACTTGGTTTAGTCCTGGTTTGGACTTGGTTTAGTCCTGGTTTAGTCCTGGTTTAGTCCTGGTTTAGACCTCGTTTGGACCTGGTTTGGACCTGGTTTGGACCTGGTTTGGACTTGGTTTAGTCCTGGTTTGGACTTGGTTTAGTCCTGGTTTGGACTTGGTTTAGTCCTGGTTTGGACTTGGTTTAGTCCTGGTTTGGACTTGGTTTAGTCCTGGTTTGGACTTGGTTTAGTCCTGGTTTGGACTTGGTTTAGTCCTGGTTTGGACTTGGTTTAGTCCTGGTTTGGACTTGGTTTAGTCCTGGTTTGGACCTGGTTTAGTCCTGGTTTGGACTTGGTTTAGTCCTGGTTTAGACCTGGTATGGACTTGGTTTAGACCTGGTTTGGACCTGGTTTGGACCTGGTTTGGACCTGGTTTAGACCTGGTTTGGACTTGGTTTAGTCCTGGTTTGGACTTGGTTTAGTCCTGGTTTGGACTTGGTTTAGTCCTGGTTTGGACTTGGTTTAGTCCTGGTTTGGACTTGGTTTAGTCCTGGTTTGGACTTGGTTTAGTCCTGGTTTGGACTTGGTTTAGTCCTGGTTTGGACTTGGTTTAGTCCTGGTTTGGACTTGGTTTAGTCCTGGTTTGGACTTGGTTTAGTCCTGGTTTAGACCTGGTATGGACTTGGTTTAGTCCTGGTTTGGACTTGGTTTAGTCCTGGTTTGGACTTGGTTTAGTCCTGGTTTGGACTTGGTTTAGTCCTGGTTTGGACTTGGTTTAGTCCTGGTTTGGACTTGGTTTAGTCCTGGTTTGGACTTGGTTTAGACCTGGTTTAGTCCTGGTTTAGTCCTGGTTTGGACCTGGTTTGGACCTGGTTTGGACTTGGTTTAGTCCTGGTTTGGACTTGGTTTAGTCCTGGTTTGGACTTGGTTTAGTCCTGGTTTGGACTTGGTTTAGTCCTGGTTTGGACTTGGTTTAGTCCTGGTTTGGACTTGGTTTAGTCCTGGTTTGGACTTGGTTTAGTCCTGGTTTGGACTTGGTTTAGTCCTGGTTTGGACTTGGTTTAGTCCTGGTTTGGACTTGGTTTAGTCCTGGTTTGGACTTGGTTTAGTCCTGGTTTGGACTTGGTTTAGTCCTGGTTTGGACTTGGTTTAGTCCTGGTTTGGACTTGGTTTAGTCCTGGTTTGGACTTGGTTTAGTCCTGGTTTGGACTTGGTTTAGTCCTGGTTTGGACTTGGTTTAGTCCTGGTTTGGACTTGGTTTAGTCCTGGTTTGGACTTGGTTTGGACTTGAATTAGTTGAGTTTGTGGTGTTATTTTAACATTATTGACTGAGTTTCATTTAGGTTAGCATTAGCTTCGAGACAGAAACATCACTTTTCATAAACACAGGTGAAGTGTTTATAGTGTACATGTAGATTTGAACATTCTGCCAGTGATCATCACATGTTAGTCGCTCTCCGCTTTGTGTTCAGTGATCGATTGATTTTAGTGAGACTCAGCTAATTCTCCAAAAGGAAAGTGAAGCCATTGAAACACGTGCCCAGAACTGAACCAGTGACTTTACAACAGACTCCAAACAGCTCCAGCCAGTGACATGCTCTGGTCACTCCACACCAGTGTGACAGGGAGCACATTAGGCCTGGAGGTTCTGCAGCAGCTTTACTTTGGGAAAATGTTCAATTCACAAATACGGATGGAATTGACTAGAATTTATCTTTTCCTTTTGCACCAAAAAAATAACACAAAAACTGAACTATTGTTAAATTTAAAGAACCAGACAGCGACACACATTATTAGGCTCATAATATATATATTTATTTTTTACTAAATTGTCTGATTTGGTCATGTTTTTGTAGCTTTTAAACCCAAAAACTGTGCGGCAAATCAGAAAAGATTGAAAAACATTGCTTTAGGTGATTTGCAACGAAACACATCTAAAAAATAACTACAGTATTTGCATTGTGCGTAGAAGGTCAAAATGTATTTAAAGAGCACATTTATGAACAGATGCACTTCCTGGATATTGTATCAAAAGACAGGATTAAACATTTAAAAAATGCTTGAATTAAAAGTGCAAAAAGATGACGTTTGAAACTCTCGACAGAAGCAGCGGTTCTTATATTCAGGGGAAGAGCGTTAGTTTAGGACCAGCCACAGAAAAGTCTCTTTCTGTCATAAAACTGGTGCAAGGATCTTAGTCCTGGTCTGGACCTGGTTTAGTCCTGACTCTGATCTGTGCGTAGGTGCTTCAATCCTTTTGTTTGGGATTTCTTTCCTTGTTACTTTTGGCTGGATCTGGAAAAAGTAAATAAAACAAAATCATAAAACTTAACAGATAAACTGTATAAACATTTTGAGATCTTTTACGTGTTTGATTTAGAGAAGGCCCACTTTTTAACCAGCAGAGGGCGTCATTTCATTTATGAATACGTCTGAAACATGCAGTTAAATAACTGTCACGACCAGCAGAGGGCGCACGGGCCGGGGTGACGCAGTTTAAACAAGACTTTTGGCTTTGTAATGACACAAAACTGGTTCCTGGATTAAATCTGGTCAAGTCTTGGTTTTGTCTAGTTTTAGTCCAAGTTCAGTCCTGGTTTAGATCAATTTAGTTATGATTCAGTCCTAGTTTAGTCTATTTTAGTCCTGGTTCAGTCCTGGTTCAGACCTGGTCTAGTCCTGGTTCAGTCCTGGTTCAGTCCTGGTCCAGTCCTGGTCCAGTCCTGGTCCAGTCCTGGTCCAGTCCTGGTCCAGTCCTGGTCTAGTCCTGGTCTAGTCCTGGTCTAGTCCTGGTCTAGTCCTGGTCCAGTCCTGGTCTAGTCCTGGTCCAGTCCTGGTCTAGTCCTGGTCTAGTCCTGGTCTAGTCCTGGTCCAGTCCTGGTCTAGTCCTGGTCCAGTCCTGGTCTAGTCCTGGTTCAGTCCTGGTCTAGTCCTGGTTCAGACCTGGTTTAGTCCTGGTTTGGACTTGGTTTAGTCCTGGTTTAGTCCTGGTTTAGTCCTGGTTTAGTCCTGGTTTGGACTTGGTTTAGTCCTGGTTTGGACTTGGTTTAGTCCTGGTTTGGACTTGGTTTAGTCCTGGTTTAGTCCTGGTTTGGACTTGGTTTAGTCCTGGTTTGGACTTGGTTTAGTCCTGGTTTGGACTTGGTTTAGTCCTGGTTTGGACTTGGTTTAGTCCTGGTTTAGACCTGGTATGGACTTGGTTTAGTCCTGGTTTGGACTTGGTTTAGTCCTGGTTTGGACTTGGTTTAGTCCTGGTTTGGACTTGGTTTAGTCCTGGTTTGGACCTGGTTTAGACCTGGTTTGGACTTGGTTTAGTCCTGGTTTAGACTTGGTTTAGTCCTGGTTTGGACTTGGTTTAGACTTGGTTTAGTCCTGGTTTGGACTTGGTTTAGTCCTGGTTTGGACTTGGTTTAGTCCTGGTTTAGTCCTGGTCTAGTCCTGGTCTAGTCCTGGTCTAGTCCTGGTTCAGTCCTGGTCCAGTCCTGGTTCAGTCCTGGTTCAGTCCCGGTTCAGTCCCGGTTCAGTCCCGGTTCAGTCCCGGTTCAGTCCCGGTTCAGTCCCGGTTCAGTCCTGGTCTAGTCCTGGTCTAGTCCTGGTCTAGTCCTGGTCTAGTCCTGGTTCAGTCCTGGTCCAGTCCTGGTTCAGTCCTGGTCCAGTCCTGGTCCAGTCCTGGTCTAGTCCTGGTCCAGTCCTGGTCCAGTCCTGGTCTAGTCCTGGTCTAGTCCTGGTTCAGTCCTGGTCCAGTCCTGGTTCAGTCCTGGTCTAGTCTTGGTTCAGTCTTGGTTCAGTCCTGGTCCAGTCCTGGTCCAGTCCTGGTCTAGTCCTGGTCCAGTCCTGGTTCAGTCTTGGTTCAGTCTTGGTTCAGTCTTGGTTCAGTCCTGGTCCAGTCCTGGTCCAGTCCTGGTCCAGTCCTGGTCCAGTCCTGGTCCAGTCCTGGTCAAGTCCTGGTCCAGTCCTGGTCAGTCCTGGTCTTACCTCTGGTCCAGTCCTGGTCCAGTCCTGGTCCAGTCCTGGTCCAGTCCTGGTCCAGTCCTGGTCTTACCTCTGGTCCAGTCCTGGTCCAGTCCTGGTCCAGTCCTGGTCCAGTCCTGGTCCAGTCCTGGTCCAGTCCTGGTCCAGTCCTGGTCCAGTCCTGGTCCAGTCCTGGTCCAGTCCTGGTCCAGTCCTGGTCTTACCTCTGGTCCAGTCCTGGTCCAGTCCTGGTCCAGTCCTGGTCCAGTCCTGGTCCAGTCCTGGTCCAGTCCTGGTCCAGTCCTGGTCCAGTCCTGGTCTTACCTCTGGTCCAGTCCTGGTCCAGTCCTGGTCTTACCTCTGGTCCAGTCCTGGTCCAGTCCTGGTCCAGTCCTGGTCCAGTCCTGGTCCAGTCCTGGTCCAGTCCTGGTCCAGTCCTGGTCTTACCTCTGGTCTGGTTGATGGTGACATTAGAGTAGACGTCTTCAGTTTGGGGTAAAGTGGCATAAACTGGACTCTCCACATTCTCTGTAAATGTACAATTTAAGAATTTCAATTAAAATAAAAGCTGTGTGTCTTTTTTGTTTTGTTTTTTTAAAGAAATAAGTCATTTTCAACATGGTCTAGTATTCAACAATCCACAATTGCACCGAGGGAAATGGCGTTATACGTTCATTGATTTGTTTTGTGTTCTGTCCAGCGTTTACAGCTGAAGATTTGTCTTTTATTATTTATTAGCTATTACGCCTAGTGTACACTGAGTCCAGTCCGGTCGCGGTCCGGGACCCGCGCGGGTCTCTTGCAGACGCCTGTCACACCAGCTCCGGTTCACTGCGGTCCGTTTTTGACGAAAGCCACGTAGATTCACGTGGTTTCGCGCGAGAGCACTCGTCAAATGACATGAAAGCCGCACCAGACCGCTGCGGCGTCCGGCAAAAATAGACTTCTTGTGGATTTTTTCCGGAGACCCGCGCGGCTGCCGGACCCGCGGCCGCAGAGCTCCGAGGTCGGTGTGACAGCAAGCATTGATTTTAAGCACTTTCTAAGTCTTGCGGGACGGTCCCGAACCGGAGCCGGACCGGAGTCGGTGTGCATCAGGCGTTAGTTATGTTTTATGTGTATGTTTTTTTAAATTCAGAGGTGACTTTTAAGGATGAATTAATTATTTTATGGTTTATGATAGAATATCATAATATTATCATATATAATATATATATTATATTATATATTTTATAATATATATAATATAATTTTAATTGTATAACACTTGTGATCATGTAAACAGACCCACACTGCAGAAAATGAATTTTTACAAATTAAAATGTCTTGATTTCAGGATAATTAATCTTATTTTCGGACGCCTTTGATTAGTTAAAGTCTGAAGGTTCTGCTGTTACTCTAATTATGACTTAGTTTGGTGGGAGGGCACCTGTGCTAAATAATTATAATAATTTTACATTCACTTAGTTGTAAATTTAAATTTTGCAGTAAAAAAGTGTAAAAGTACAGGAAGTAGAGCTGAGTTCTAAGACTCTGTGATGTCATCAACATGTGAGGGTCAATTTGAACGCAACCGATACATTTTTCTGACAGTTTAAACAATCATTTAACAAAATAAAGCTGTTATTTATAAATAATGTGTAATTTATATGGACTTTGGCTCTTGTTTTCAAAATGGTTGCTAAGTAACAGTTGTGGAATTACCTCTGTCAATATTTGCTCCTCATGTCTATCTATCTATCTATCTACCTGGGCTGTGTCCCACCAAAGTGGGGTAGCCTAGACAGGGCACACACCCTCACTCCCCCCCAAACCCTCCTTCCGTGACCCCCCCTCCCCCGTCTGCACCAGTGCCCCCTCCGCATCACCATCACAGCTTTTTTCATTTTTATTTTCTTTTTTTTTCTTCTTTTTTTTATGTTCACACCTCTGCCAAGGAGGCCAGGCCCACACTGGCGTCCGCCCGCCCCCCATCCATGCACTGGATTTACTCAGGCAGCCAGCGACCCGAGCGGAAAACCCCCAGGACCCGCCCCAGGCCCCGCCCCAGGACCCGCCCCAGGACCCGCCCCAGGCGCCACAAAAGGCAATGAACCGGCCAGACCCAGAGTGCAAACCGGACCACCACCAGCACCCAGGAAATCTCCAGAGGACCCCACAGGGACAGCCGCCGCACCCAGAGAGGGACAACGAGCACCCAACACACCTCCCGTCCATCACCATCACCGCTGTCGCCCCACTTCAAATCCACACCAATTGCACAGATGATATAACATTATTATTGTTGATTTAAACATTATTATTGTTGATTTAAACATTATTATTGTTGATGATGGTTTAAACATTTTTCTCCCCCCTCTCCAAACATTTTCTCCTATGCTGCCCTATATTATGTATAATGTGTAAGCTATAATAGTGTCTAAAGCATTAAAAGCAGGCGGACATTGTCCTGTAGCCTAAGTGTAGGTATTCAGCTTGTCCTAACTAAGAAATGATGCATTAAAACAATCTTAAAACATTGGGAGAGGGTCCAGGTTCAGATTATTTCCAATCATCCCACAACAACAACAGTAACAGTAATAACTAAAGGTGCACCTAGATAACGTCGCCCCCTCCAGGCGCCCCCGTCCACCATACAAACCCCCAGAGAACCCCGGATCCAGATGGCCATCCGGACCACACCCCTAAGCACCAGCCAGCCACTCCCTCGGCACCCCGAAACCAGACCCGGTGACACCACCCAAGCCCGCCAGCAATCCCCCAAACAACCCAGCACTCAGATGGACTCACGGACCAACGCCAGCACCAACCCAACGTCCCAGGAGAGGCCACACCAAATAATATTATTTCTAAAGTTTAGCTGTGATGATGTTGGGTTTGGCTTTAGGGTTTGGGGAGACAACCTCCCCTTCCCAACTCAGCCCTGTCCGTTTCTAGGAAACAGCTACAGGGGAGAGGATTCCCAGTCCTCTCGCCCCGTCCCTTTTAGTCGCCTTTTACGACACGCAGGGAATACGGTGGTAGTGTTCTCTAGTCTGGCTGCCCCCCCTAACCACTGGGGATAACCAGGAAGTAACATAATAAACTTCCGGTTTGACGTGAATGGAGTTTGCACAAATGGCCAACGAGGGAAAAAACTAGTCCTGGGTCAGTCCTGGTACAGTCCTGGTCTAGTCCTGGTCCAGTCCTGGTCTAGTCCTGGTCCAGTCCTGGTCCAGTCCTGGTCCAGTCCTGGTTCAGTCCTGGTACAGTCCTGGTCTAGTCCTGGGTCAGTCCTGGTTCAGTCCTGGTTCAGTCCTGGTTCAGTCCTGGTCTAGTCCTGGTCTAGTCCTGGTCTAGTCCTGGTCTAGTCCTGGTCTAGTCCTGGTTCAGTCCTGTGTAGCCCAGGGGAAAATATGGGTCAATCCAATCCAGTTCCCACTCCAGGTTTTCCATTTCCTCCCTTCCAATCCTCTGTATTCAATCCAGTTGCCAGTCCATGTTTTCCACCCTCTGCCACATGACACACCTCCTCAGTTCAGTTAGCCAATCACAGCCCTCTACCCCAGTATAAAAGCTGCTCTGCCTTCTCTCACCTCAGTTGTGTGGGAGACAAGCCAGAGGACAGCAGCTGGAGGTCAGTTCAATCAATCAACCAAACAAACATTGGTTTCTATATATTCTGTTAAAATCTGTTGAACATTTCTTTAGAACCAGAACCCTTGTTCTGGTTCTAAAGGTGATTGGGACGTTGTTGTTGTGTGTGCTGAGCGAACATTTCAAACTGAACTGGTGAGTTTGATTTTACTGGTTGTTAGTGTTAGCATTAGCAACATGCTAAGCTACGCTACATGCTAACATGTGCTCTTGTGTTATTTTATTTCCCGTTGATGTCAGAAATGTATATTATATGAGGGTAGCAATATGCTAACTAGCATGCTAACGTTAGCATGCTACATGCTAACATGTGCTCCTCAGTTTTCTTTGTTTCATGTGTTCTTTTTGTAACGTTACAACCTATGTTAAATCCCCATTTTAAGTTGGCTTTTGTTTATATTATACAGGCCAGGTGCCCATTCTGGGTAGATTCGATGGCGAGCTAGATTCTGGAGCACACAACGTTCCTGTTTTCATCCAACACTCTTCGGTCTGGTAGGAGGCTACGTGCCTGTCCTTTTTCCTCTCCCACCTCCTCGAGCTACGCAACCGCTGCAATATTTAAACCCTGGACAATCGCGCAACGGACATTTCAACCCTTTTCAATAACTCTCATATGGATTAAATCGCGGTGTGCAGCTTGGTGTTTTCCAATTCTGTTGGGAGAACAGACTTTGGAGTTGTTTTTTTCCTGCCTGAACAATTTATTTCTTGGACATTTGATTTAATTTAGATTGTTCTGTTTGGCCCCTCCTTGAACCGCCACCTTAACGTGGTGGAGGGGTTTGAGTCCCCGAATGATCCTGGGAGCTTTGTTGTCGGGGGCTTCATGCCCCTGGTAGGGTCACCCATGGCAAACAGGTCCTGGGTGACGGGTCAGACCAAGAGCGGTTCCAAAGCCCCTTATGACTAGTATATCAACAAGGCCAGTTACGTCGCCCGGATTGGCGTCACCGGGGCCCCACCCTGGAGCCAGGCCTGGGGTGGGTGCTCGACGGCGAGCGCCTGGTGGCTGGGCCTTTCCCCACGGGGCCCGGCCGGGCCCAGCCCGAACGAGCGACGTGGGGCCGTCCTCCCGTGGACCCACCACCCGCAGGAGGATCCATAGGGGGCCGGTGCGGAGAGATCTGGGCGGCAGTCGAAGGCAGGGGCCTCGACGACCAGATCTCCGGACACAGAAACTAGCTCTGGGGACATGGAATGTCACCTCGCTGGGGGGGAAGGAGCCTGAGCTTGTGCGGGAGGTCGACCGTTTCCGACTAGATATAGTCGGCCTCACCTCCACGCACAGCCTGGGCTCTGGAACCAGTCTCCTCGAGAGGGGCTGGACGCTCCATTTCTCTGGCGTTGCCCGCGGGGAGAGGCGGCGGGCTGGTGTGGGCTCATAGCCCCACAGCTCAGCCGCCACGTGTTGGAGTTCACCCCGGTGAACGAGAGGGTCGCGTCCCTCCGCCTTCGGGTGGGGGACAGGTCTCTCACTGTTGTGTCGGCCTACGGGCCGAACAGCAGTGCAGAGTACCAGACCTTCTTGGAGTCCCTGGGAGGGGTACTGGACAGTGCACCACCTGGGGACTCCGTTGTTCTACTGGGGGACTTCAACGCCCACGTGGGCAACGACAGTGACACCTGGAGAGGGGTAATCGGGAGGAACGCCCCCCCCCGATCTGAACCCGAGCGGTGTTCAGTTATTGGACTTCTGTGCTAGTCACAGCTTGTCCATAACGAACACCATGTTCAAGCACAAGGGTGTCCATCAGTGCACGTGGCACCAGGACACCCTAGGCCGGAGGTCGATGATCGACTTTGTTGTCGTGTCATCTGACCTTCGGCCGCGTGTCTTGGACACTCGGGTGTTCCGATGATGAGATCTCATCTGAAGTTGTGGAAGCGATTTGTCAAGGCTGTCTTGTCCGAACTAAAGCAGAAGCGACACTTGTTGAATCTTTGTCTGTTCTCGCCGATGCCATTCCCGATGCCTTTGCTACCGATTTGCAAGGGATGGCCATCGTTCCTGCCTTGTCTGATCTCGAACTGCAAGAGAGGCAAAGAGCTGATCCAAGCATCCGGGAAGTTATCCATCAGTTGGAGTCTGGTGACAAAGTTCCTCCAACCGTCAGAGAAGAGTTGCCTGAAATTCCACTTCTTCTGAGGGAGCTGAACAAGCTGGAAATTATCAATGGTATTTTATATCGAAAACGTCATGACCATCAGCAACAAACCTATCAACTTGTCTTACCCGCTGAACTCCGTCCTACTGTTCTTGCCAGCCTACATGATCAAATGGGCCACATGGGTGTAGAGCGCACTCTAGACCTAGCTCGAACCCGGTTCTACTGGCCAAGAATGGCAGCCGACGTTGAGAACAAAGTCAAGACCTGTGGCCGTTGCGTTCGTCGTAAAACATTGCCAGAAAAAGCTGCTCCACTTGTCAGCATTCGTACATCACGCCCTTTAGAACTTCTCTGTATGGACTTCCTGAGCCTTGAACCTGACACAAGCAATACAAAAGACATTCTGGTACTCACCGACCATTTTACAAAATTTGCAGTCGCCATTCCAACACCCAATCAAAAGGCTCGGACAGTTGCCAAGTGTCTCCTGGACAATTTCATTGTGTATTATGGCATTCCCGAAAGTTTACACACAGATCAAGGTCCAGATTTTGAGTCGAAACTAATTCATGAACTATGCATTGTCACTGGTATTCAAAAGTGCAGAACAACTCCATATCATCCCAGGGGTAATCCTGTTGAAAGGTTCAATCGCACTCTGCTCAACATGCTCGGAACATTGGAGACAAAGCAAAAATCAAAATGGCATGATTATGTAAAACCTTTAGTCCACGCCTATAACTGCACTAAGAATGATGTCACTGGATTCACTCCCTACGAGTTAATGTTTGGGAGATCTCCTCGTCTTCCTGTGGATCTCGTTTTCCGATTGCCAGTGCATGAAGCGAAACGTCGACCTCATTCTCAGTATGTGAAAAACTTGAAGGAGAGGCTGCAAGAAAGCTACAAAATTGCTTCAGAAAACACTGTAAAGAGCACTGACCGGAACAAGCTTCGTTTTGATAAACATGTCCGACCATCCACATTGGAAGCTGGTGACCGTGTCCTTGTTCGCAATGTCCGTCTACGAGGAAAGCACAAACTGAGTGACAAGTGGGAGCACGATATCTACACAGTGGTGAAAAGGGCCGGAGATCTTCCAGTGTATACAGTACAGCCTGAGAGCAGAGATGAGTAGTTGTTATTACTGTGTAACAAATGTGGAGTAGCTGTGTGAGGCTGAATAATGTAGGCTAATTGATCAGGAAGACTAGGAACGGCTGCTGGAGGGTAGGGGTCAGTAAATAATGACAATTGACGGAAGGCTTGAATTATTGAAAAAAGTGTATTGTACAAAAGAGTGAAAATAAACAGAACCCAATATATACAACTGCTGCAGCATAAATCAAAATCCAAACAGAACAATCTAAATTAAATCAAATGTCCAAGAAATAAATTGTTCAGGCAGGAAAAAAACAACTCCAAAGTCTGTTCTCCCAACAGAATTGGAAAACACCAAGCTGCACACCGCGATTTAATCCATATGAGAGTTATTGAAAAGGGTTGAAATGTCCGTTGCGCTATTGTCCAGGGTTTAAATATTGCAGCGGTTGCGTAGCTCGAGGAGGTGGGAGAGGAAAAAGGACAGGCATGTAGCCTCCTACCAGACCGAAGAGTGTTGGATGAAAACAGGAACGTTGTGTGCTCCAGAATCTAGCTCGCCATCGAATCTACCCAGAATGGGCACCTGGCCTGTATAATATAAACAAAAGCCAACTTAAAATGGGGATTTAACATAGGTTGTAACGTTACAAAAAGAACACATGAAACAAAGAAAACTGAGGAGCACATGTTAGCATGTAGCATGCTAACGTTAGCATGCTAGTTAGCATATTGCTACCCTCATATAATATACATTTCTGACATCAACAGGAAATAAAATAACACAAGAGCACATGTTAGCATGTAGCGTAGCTTAGCATGTTGCTAATGCTAACACTAACAACCAGTAAAATCAAACTCACCAGTTCAGTTTGAAATGTTCGCTCAGCACACACAACAACAACGTCCCAATCACCTTTAGAACCAGAACAAGGGTTCTGGTTCTAAAGAAATGTTCAACAGATTTTAACAGAATATATAGAAACCAATGTTTGTTTGGTTGATTGATTGATGGTTTGTACTGACCTCCAGCTGCTGTCCTCTGGCTTGTCTCCCACACAACTGAGGTGAGAGAAGGCAGAGCAGCTTTTATACTGGGGTAGAGGGCTGTGATTGGCTAACTGAACTGAGGAGGTGTGTCATGTGGCAGAGGGTGGAAAACATGGACTGGCAACTGGATTGAATACAGAGGATTGGAAGGGAGGAAATGGAAAACCTGGAGTGGGAACTGGATTGGATTGACCCATATTTTCCCCTGGGCTACACCTGGTCTAGTCCTGGTCTAGTCCTGGTCTAGTCCTGGTCTAGTCCTGGTCTAGTCCTGGTCTAGTCCTGGTCTAGTCCTGGTCCAGTCCTGGTCCAGTCCTGGTCCAGTCCTGGTCCAGTCCTGGTTCAGTCCTGGTCAGTCCTGGTCCAGTCCTGGTCAATTCCTGGTCTAGTCCAGGTCTCGTCATGGTCCAGTCCTGGTCCAGTACTGGTCAAGTCCTGGTCCAGTCCTGGTCAAGTCCTGGTTAAGTCCTGGTTCAGTCCTGGTTCAGTCCTGGTTCAGTCCTGGTCTAGTCCTGGTCTAGTCCTGGTCTAGTCCTGGTCTAGTCCTGGTCCAGTCCTGGTCCAGTCCTGGTTCAGTCCTGGTTCAGTCCTGGTTCAGTCCTGGTTCAGTCCTGGTCTAGTCCTGGTCTAGTCCTGGTCCAGTCCTGGTCCAGTCCTGGTCTTACCTCTGGTCTGGTTGATGGTGACATTAGAGTAGACGTCTTCAGTTTGGGGTAAAGTGGCATAAACTGGACTCTCCACATTCTCTGTAAATGTACAATTTAAGAATTTCAATTAAAATAAAAGCTGTGTGTCTTTTTTGTCTATATATATATATATATATATATATATATATATATATATATATATATATATATATATATATATATATATATATATATATATATATATATATATATATATGGTCTAGTATTCAACTATTTATTAAAAAATGCACAGAGAGAAATGGCGTTAAACGTTAATTGATTTGTTTTGTCTATTCTTGTTTATTAGTTATGTTTTATGTTTTTTCTGTTTGTTTTTTAAAATTCAGAGGTGACTTTTTAGGTCAAATTCAAATGACCATAAAATGTAATAGGACTTTTATATGGATTCTGCTGGGACTTTTTTTAAAATCATTATTTATTTATTTATTTTTAAGTCCCTGAAATTAATTTAAAGAGGAATTGTGAAAACCCAACTTCTTCATATATTGAACATTTAGGTGTCATTTAAAGTCTGATATTCCTCTGTCAGAGCTTGTTTGAGTGTATTCAGAGTAAATCAGACTCAGAGCCCAAACTCAGCTTCACAAAGAGTCCAGACAATAGTTTGTGCTCCAAAGGTTCAAGCTTCAGTTTGAAATGAGGCAAACAGACCTGAATGGTAAGGAGCTGAACGAGCGCCGATAAATGATGGGAGTAATATTTATCATCATGATTAAGATTATATTATAACTTTATATGATATTATAATTGCTCTAGTTGTTGTTTGACACTCAGAGAAGAACATTATCATGATTATTATGATTAACCTATTATTTATATTTACACCTCTCTATTATCAGGACCTAAACACACAGGAAATGGACCAGTGGTCAGGGAGGTGTGATTCAGAAATAGAAATAACCACAGCTTCAGACGCACTTGTTTTAAAATGTGTTGCACAGTTGCATCTGTGCATTTATCAAACCACAGTTTGTTCCTCTCACATGGGCTTTGTACCGACCACAAACGGTCAAGTTCATGAGCAACACAAGTGTCATTATAATTTATAATAACTACACAGTTCACAGCTTTAATAAAGCAAGAAGAATGACTTAAGGTGAGTAAAATGTAATGTTCATATATCTAAATCAATTTGAAACTTCTCCAGTAGTTTACTCACATAAATGTAAGAAAAGATTGTTTTTCATCCTGTAATGTTTGGAAAAAAGGTTTTTATGAGAAAAAACGGGCAAAATTGCACATATTTTGGACATTTCAATCTGAAAAAAGAAAAGAACCAGGTTTCATTTGGTTCACATATTAGTTAGTTTATAGTTTTAGTTTATTTAAGGATCCCCATTAGTCTCTACAGCAGCAAAGACTACTCTTCCTGGGGTCCAAAGCTACAAGTCATTAGTTACACAACATCCCTGTTTACTCCAGTGGAAATACTAAAGTTAGTAAAGACGGCAGCCTTTGGTCCTGAGGACTCTAAATCACCAACAAAAACTGCCGCCTCAATAATTTCTTAAAAACTCTCAAAATGCTGCAAAATTAGCCGATTAAAAATACAAATGAAACCATGTTGTTTCTTCCACATAAGCAGACATGAAGTGTTATTTCTGTTCTTGTGGGGTCTTTTTAACCCCTGATGAAGGCACTTGGTTGGAAACAAAATGTCGGCTGCACAATTTAATTGAAGTAATTCCAGCCATTCTTAGTTTTGCTGATTACTGTCCTCATTTGAAGTATTGCTGCACTCGTTCACTTGGTGGTATCCAGAACACTCTCATTAAAGGGCCTATGACAGGTCGGACGACTCATTTGACAAAAATGCAGTTAAGATAAATATGTTTCACATTTTGTTCAAAAACTTCACAAATTTCAGTGCGGTTTAGCAATTTTTTTAGGTTTTTTGTCTTACTTCCTGCTTGTAAATGATGACATCACACTAGGAAATTACCATAGCAACCATCTGTACAGTGGGCCAAAACTCATCAGATGTCACAGATTTGTTTATTTTACGAATAAAAATACATGTGAACACCTTTATTTTGTTGAATTCATGTTTAAATGTAAAAAAAAAGGAATTTATTTTGTGTAAATGATGCATAACCTTTGTCTCCCCAGTGTGATGTCATCAATTTGTTTACTTCCTGTAATTTTCAACAGATTTTTCAACTTTTCTCCGCAAATGGCTGCTTGATTGGCGTAAAACTATAATTTATATTTACAACAGGTGTTAATACACTGAAGAAAATCCAAATTTGAAAATCATGAAAACCTGTCATACGCCCTTTAAAGATGAATAAATACACAGCCGCTCAATGACCTCAGACTGACCTGGAGTTGGTTTATGTCTGCAGCGTTTGCAGCACAGCAGCAGAACCAGAACCAGCAGAACCAGAACCAGAACCAGGATGGAGCTCACCAGAGGGACGAGGAGGGCAGAGGAGGAGGCTCTGACGGGAGGAGGAGGACCAGAGGAGGAGGAAGGAGCAGAGGAGGAGGCTCTGACGGGAGGAGGAGGACCAGAGGAGGAGGAAGGAGCAGAGGAGGAGGCTCTGACGGGAGGAGGAGGACCAGAGGAGGAGGAAGGAGCAGAGGAGGAGGCTCTGACGGGAGGAGGAGGACCAGAGGAGGAGGAAGGAGCAGAGGAGGAGGCTCTGACGGGAGGAGGAGGACCAGAGGAGGAGGAAGGAGCAGAGGAGGAGGCTCTGACGGGAGGAGGAGGACCAGAGGAGGAGGAAGGAGCAGAGGAGGAGGCTCTGACGGGAGGAGGAGGACCAGAGGAGGAGGAAGGAGCAGGAGTAGTAGGAGGAGCTGGAGGAGATGTGAGATTTTGATGTGAGATAAATTGTTACAGAAAATATCACAATAATAAGTAACATTGAAGCCACTTTATGTCACAACACAGTGACTCTAAAGTCCGAATATCAAAGTAAACCCTTTTCCAAATTAACCATATCATTTTCTGGTCCCCTCCCCAATCGGGTCAATGCTGAAATGTACAGCCGCTTTTCAGCTTCAACTGCTGGTTGTCTAGTTCAGAGGGGGGCAAACTAAGGCCCGGGGGCCACATGCGGCCCTTTTGGCATTTTGATCCGGCCCGCAAAGCATTTAATAAAAAATTGTATGAGTTAGGTGTGGTGCATTTGTCATTTTATAGTTTCCTGAGCAGCTGCTTGTTCATTAAAAATCAGTTTTGAGAACAGCCACCACTAGAATAACACCAAATAAATAATAGATAAAAGGAGTGATCAACTGCACTGTTCCCACTAAATAAAGATAATGATTTTTTCTATTCTGTAGTA
The DNA here is from genome assembly GCA_019453435.1 of Rhinogobius similis. Classification (NCBI taxonomy): domain Eukaryota; kingdom Metazoa; phylum Chordata; class Actinopteri; order Gobiiformes; family Gobiidae; genus Rhinogobius; species Rhinogobius similis. Next base: position 29,984,061 of record CM033623.1, on the reverse strand, counting down.
ATTTTTTGTGTATTTTAGGCATTAAGTCTATGTGTAGTAGCGTGTGTAAAATGGTCCGGCCCCCAGGCAAGTGTCAAAGTCCAATGTGGCCCTTGCGTCAAAATAATTGCCCACCCCTGGTCTAGTTGGTGCCCCCAAAACAACGTAGTCTTTGTTGACAATTGGAGTGCGTTCTGGGGAAAGCCCGGGCTCATACGCAGGGATGGCATCCATCCGACTTCGGAGGGTACATCACTTTTAGTTCGGAATTTGGCCGATAGCCTTAGTCGCCTAAAGTGACGCTCTAAATATGAGTCCCGGGTGCAGAGTCTCTTCTCTGTCGCTAAGCTCTCGCCCGCGCTGTCACAGATCAAGTGTTCAGAGTCAAATAGAGACTGTGCGTGTCCCTCGTGTAAATAACGCCAATAAGTCAGATCCAAATACAGATAATTTAGGTGTCAGACCAAATAACTTAATACAAATAATCCCTACACATGATACAAATAAACTAATAAATAAGCATGTAAAATGTGGATTGCTAAACATTAGGTCAATTTCCTCCAAATCACTTTTAGTTAATGAATTAATTAACGATTATAATATTGATCTTTTAGCTTTAACTGAAACTTGGCTTCAACAAGATGATTATGTCAGATTAAATGAGGCCACCCCACAGAGTCATGTTAACTTTCAAGCTGCCAGGAGCTCAGGCCGGGGAGGTGGGGTGGCAGTAATCTCACATTCTAGTTTACTCCTGAGTCCTAAAATTAACAAAATTAATAATGAGTCTTGCTCATTTGAAAGCCTTATCCTATCAATCACCTGCCCAAACTGGAGAAACCAAAAAGCTGTTCTGTTCATAATAATCTATCGACCTCCCGGTCCTTATTCATTGTTCTTAACAGAATTCTTTGACTTCCTATCAAATTTAGTATTAGACTGGGAAAATATTGTGGTGGTTGGGGATTTCAACATTCATGTGAATGAAAATAATTGCCTCAGTAATGCCTTTAGTGCTTTATTAGATGCATTGGTTTCACTCAAAATGTAAATAAACCAACCCACAGTCACAGCACACTCTGGACCTGGTTCTAACTTATGGAATAGAGATTAGTGACCTAAATGTCTTCCCCCAAAACCCAATAATGTCAGATCACTTCCTAATTACCTTTCAGTTTATTCTTAAGGACTATCCAGCTCCTCAGACTAAAACTATAATGAAAAGGACAATATCTGAAAAATCTATTTTAAAGTTCAGAGAAATAATAGAACCAATATTTAATATTACGTCATGTGATCCTGTCGTTAACAGCGCCAGTCCCAGTGCTATTGATAACTCTGTTGACTCAATGGTCAACTCTCTAAAATCTGCTCTTGATGTTGCAGCTCCACTTAAACAGAAAGTAATCAGGCCAAAACGAGCCTCCCCCTGGTACAATGAAGAACTACGTTCTCACAAACAAAGGGTAAGAAAACTAGAGAGATCCTTACGCCGCTCCCACACAGAAGAATCCCTGAAAGAATGGAAAACTTGCCTTCTGTCTTATAAGCAGGCTCTGTGTAAGGCTCAAACCAGATATTATTCAAATTTAATAGAAGTAAATAAAAATAACTCTAGATTTCTCTTCAGCACTGTAGCCAGGCTGACAAACTGTCACAGCAGTAGAACCCTCAATACCAGTTACTCTAAGCTGCAATGACTTCCTTCTATTCTTTAACAGCAAAATCACAACTATTAGAGATAAACTAAATGCAATTACTCCCAGTGTCAGTACTGAGCAAGCCCAGACTGCAAAGCTAGTGTCCCATACAAATCCTTCAGTAATACTAGATGGTTCACTGCTGTTGATCAGGCAGAGATAACTTCAGTCATTATGTCCTCCAAAACATCAACTTGTATTTTAGACCCAATCCCAAGTAGACTCCTCAAAGAAATTCTCCCCCTAATTATAAATCCCATTCTTAATATAATAAATACTTCACTAAAGCGGTTATGTCCCTCAGTCCTTCAAATATGCAGTGATTAAACCACTTTTGAAAAAGCCTAATCTAGACCCGACATACTGGCAAACTATAGACCTATTTCTAATCTGCCCTTTGTCTCTAAAATCCTTGAAAGAATTGTGATTAAACAGCTTTGTCGCCACCTGCAGGACAATAATTTATTTGAAGTTTTTCAGTCAGGGTTCCGTGCGTACCACAGCACTGAAACTGCACTAGTTAAAGTCACAAATGATCTGTTATTAGCTGCTGATGATGGACAGGTCTCAATCCTGGTTCTGTTGGACCTCAGCGTTTGATACCATCGACCACAACATTCTACTGCAGAGGTTAGAATGTGATGTAGGTGTCAGTGGAACCGCCCTTAGCTGGTTTAAATCCTATCTATCTGATAGGTACCAGTTTGTTAATGTAAACCAGAGATCTTCCCCATGTTCTAAAGTAACCTACGGTGTGCCGCAGGGTTCAGTACTCGGTCCAGTTCTGTTCACTCTTTATATGCTGCCCTTAGGTATGATCATCAGAAAGCATGGCATTAACTTCCACTGCTATGCAGATGACACTCAGCTGTATTTATCAATGAAACCTGATCAGACCCATCAAGTAGACAGACTTAGTGCCTGCGTGAAAGACATAAAAACTTGGATGACTCTTAATTATCTGCTCCTTAACCCTGAACAAACCGAGGTCATTCTGCTGGGCCCTAAGCACCTGCCAGACTCTTTATCTGACCAGATAGTTTCTCTGGACAATATCACTGTAGCCCCCAGCTCTACTGTAAGAAACCTTGGGGTCCTATTTGACCAAGATCTCTGGTTCAAAGCTCATATAAATCAAGCCTGTAAAACAGCCGACTTTCATTTGCGTAACATCAGCCAAAATTAGAAAAATCCTGCCCAGAGATGATGCCGAAAAACTCATCCATGCATTTGTCACATCCAGATTAGACTATTGTAACGCTCTGCTTACAGCGTGTCCTAAAAGCTCTATAAGAAGCTTTCAACTGGTTCAAAATGCAGCAGCAAGATTATTAACAGGTACTAGAAGAAGAGATCATATTTCACCAGTGTTAGAGTCTCTTCACTGGCTTCCTGTTGAGTTTAGAATCAAATTTAAAATCCTCCTCCTGACTTATAAAGCTTTAAACAATATGGCCCCATCCTACCTCAAAGATGCAATAGTAGCGTACCATCCAAACAGAGCTCTTCGTTCTCAAAATGCTGGACTATTGTTAGTCCCCAGAGTCTCTAAAAGCACAGTAGGAGGTCGAGCATTTAGCTACCAAGCTCCTGTTATGGAACCAGCTCCTGTTCATGTAAAAGAGGCCGACACAGTCTCTACATTTAAGACCAGCTCAAAACGTTCCTCTTTGAAATAGTTTATGGTCAGGCCAGTTAGGAACAGAAATAAAAACCTACAGTTTTAGCTACGCTGCCCTTGGAGCGACTCTGCTGGAGAAGTATGGAGCTGAACACTGTCCTCTGGTTCTTCCTACTTTATCTATCAACAATATTTAATATTACTTCAACTGTAGTCTGTTCATTGCTGTTCACATGTTTCTCTTTCTCTCCACTTCCCCCGGGGAGTGGAGACTGTTTCAGACACTGCGGCCCCTGCTCCAGTGACGACCCCCCCACCCCCACCTGTCTGGAGGATCGATCTCTACACTGGACGATCTATGCTCCACCCGCCTGGACAGCTGGATTAGCCACACCTCGTCTGCCTGGACCAACTCCTTCTACTTTAGATGAACTGTTCCTCATCTCCTGCTGGAGGATCTCTCTACACTGGTGGACTGCTCCTCGTCCGCCTGGAGGAACTCTTTAAAGCCACCTCCCTCTTGAGTGGTTCTGGTTCAGTCCAAGTGGATGTCAGTCCTAGTTCATCTGCAGCCTGTCCGTCCGTGGGAGTAGGATCTCTCCTTCACTGTGGTTCTCCTCAGGTTTATACTTTGTCCCGTGGGGTTTTTTGTAGTTTTTCCTGAAGGAGGGTCAAAGGACAGGGGCATTCTGGGACAGTTATCTGAACTGCTTTTACCTGTGGCCCATCGAGGCAACTGTTGTTGTGATTTTGGGCATTATAAAAATAAATTGATTTGATTTGATTTGTTGGAAGGTGTACATCATTGCAGGCAACTTTGTTGAGACTCGCAAGACACACTGAATCAATGGCCTGGTCACACTTGTATACAGACTATTATTTAAGTTATTGTATTTCCTATGGTATTATTTGTGTGCGTGCGTGCGTGCGTTCGTTCGATCGATCGATCGGGTTTATCCGGTTTATCCGGACTGCGCACCTGGGCTATCCGGACCTCATAGCATTAGCCGGACTATGCCGAGGTCCGGCTAATTCAAAGAGTGTATTTGGATTCCTGAGGGTCTAAATAGCATAGATTCTCGTTTTTTCTGAAAGTCCATTTAATCCCCAAACCTGTTTTTTCTGTGTATTCTTGTGTATAACACAGCGCCCTCTAGTTCTTGAGGCAGTATCGTCGTTGAATACACATTTCTGATACACACGGAGCGAAAATAGCGGGAATCGTTCTGATTGGCTGATTTCTGAGGGGCGGGACAAAGGGCGGGACGAGGGGCGGAGAGCGGGGTGTAGCACGGAGCGCTGACGGGAGGGGCTCTCAGCTCAGTCTACACATGCGCAGTTCAACAATTAAATGCCCGATGGATTTTCACGTTGTTTGACGCTGAATGACGGTGACGGAGGATTAAAACCACAGGTAAGCAGACTTATTTAATGAATTATCAATGTATTGACCACGATATCTGCAGGTCTTTATTATTTTTGAATAAATTCATTGATGCAAAGTGACAAAATGATGATGCATGGACTTTGTTTTCTCCGTCATCCAAAGCTAATGCTGCTAATGCTATGCTAATGCTATGCTAACTGCGCAGCGACACGGCTGTTGTTTACATGAATATTAAGTAGCCATGTGCTTCTTGTCTTTTTACGCCTCAAACATCAATAATATGTGGGAAAATACACTGCCTTTAGAAACAGAGGGATAAACATCACTTAATGTGATACTGAGAGTGATGCTTTGTGCTGTGGAGGAGTTTAAATATTATACTATATTATAACAAATAATGAGGCTGTAGGTTAGGTAATAATAAGTAGGTCTATTAGCGTTAGTAGCGCTTTGGGTGCCTATTAGGTGGAAAAGCGCTCTATAAATAAAAATTCTTCTTCTTCTTCTTCTATTATTTAAAGGTAATAATTTATTCCAAATTCAGCATTGTAAACATATATTCTATTAACACAGGCCGTATCAGACAAAACTGTAATAAAATAAATAAAAGTTAGATGATTAGTATTGGATTAAGATCCGTATAGATCAGTATCATAAATCACAAACTATAAAATATCATGCCGGAAGCCAAAGACCACACAGTTAAATATAATAATAATATGTTGTACCGTTTATTTAATATTTTGGCGTCGCCAGAGTGACATGCATTTAATGTGTTTAATATAATATAAGTGGTGTATTTCTTACATCTGTTTAATAAGAACCTGTCTGATGTAAAATATTAAACTGCAATAAAAGGCCTTGCTCAAACTTTAGGAGAGAAAAGCTAAAAGCATAAAAGGACTAGCTTCACTCACAGGCGACCTCCAGGGAGAGTCTAATAGAAAGGAAAGGAATCAAATGTTAAATTGACAAATAGGATTGATGTGGAATATAGATAAATAGTCTTGACTGTTGACAGAGGAGTACCACAATACCCCACCTACAACTGAGATGTCTGAGACCAACCAGGCCGGGACGGCTGAGACCAACCAGGCCAGGACGGCTGAGACCAACCAGGCTGGGACAACTCAGACCAACCAGGCCGGGACGACTGAGACCAACCAGGCCGGGACGACTGAGACCAACCAGGCTGGGACGACTGAGACCAACCAGGCCGGGACAACTCAGACCAACCAGGCCGGGACGACTGAGACCAACCAGGCCGGGACGACTGAGACCAACCAGGCCGGGACGACTGAGACCAACCAGGCCGGGACGACTGAGACCAACCAGGCCGGGACAACTCAGACCAACCAGGCCGGGACGACTGAGACCAACCAGGCCGGGACGACTGAGACCAACCAGGCCGGGACGACTGAGACCAACCAGGCCAGGACGGCTGAGACCAACCAGGCTGGGACGACTGAGACCAACCAGGCCGGGACGACTGAGACCAACCAGGCTGGGACGACTGAGACCAACCAGGCCAGGACGGCTGAGACCAACCAGGCTGGGACGACTGAGACCAACCAGGCCGGGACGACTGAGACCAACCAGGCCGGGACGACTGAGACCAACCAGGCCGGGACGACTGAGACCAACCAGGCCGGGACGACTGAGACCAACCAGACGTCTGAAACCAACCAGACGTCTGAAACCAACCAGGCCGGGACGACTGAGACCAACCAGGCCGGGACGACTGAGACCAACCAGGCCAGCACAAGTCCAGTGCTTGGTTCACTCAGCCAGAATGAAAAGGTAAATTAGATGCAGCCCTTCATTAAAATCCAAAGTTTTAAGTCTAACATGTGACATACATTTTGTCTGTGTGTGTGTGTCACCTGGTTGTGATATGGTTTCTATGGACAGTGTTTTGTAAGGACTCTCTCATAAAGTGATTTCCAAAGTGTAGCCTAGCATATGGTCTGAATGTGTGTGTGTCAGCTGAATGCGATATGGTTTATATGGACAGTGTTTTCTAAGGACTCTAATTAAATGTGAATTTCTAATATCTAGTGTGATCGGTCATTATTAAATATTGCACTGCTCCTCTCAACGAGGAGGAGCAGCGGCTCTACTACGAGCTCCTACCGTGTGACTGAGCTCCTCACCCTATCTCTAAGGGAGCGCCCAGCCACCCGGCGAAGGAAGCTCATGTAGACGCTTGTATCCGCCTTTTAAGCCACCTTTTTCCAGTCGAGAACCATGGCCTCGGATGTGGAGGTGCTGATCTTCAAACCGTCCCAGAGCTGCAGGTCCTGGTTTGAAGAAGCATCAGAACGACATCATCTGCAGCAGAGATGATCCTGTGGTTCCCAAACCAGACGCCCTCCACGCTCTGACTGCGCCTAGAAATTCTGTCCATAAAAATGATGAACAGAACCGGTGATAAAGGGCAGCCCTGGCAGAGTCCAACATGCACTGAACAGGTCTGACTTACTGCCGGCAACACAGCTCCTACTCCGGTCGAACAGGGACATCCCTGAGCAAAGAGCCTCAGATCCTATACCCTCGGAGCCAGACCTCAGGAGATCCTCAAAGTATTCCTTCCACCGTCCGACCACATCCCCAGTCGAGGTCAACAGCTCTCCACCCGCACCGTAAACGGTGTTGGTGAAGCACTTCCCCCTCCTGAGGCGTCGGACGGTTTGCCAGAATTTCTTTGAGACCGACCGATAGTCCTCCTCCATGGCCTCCCCGAACTCCTTCCAGTCCTGAGTTTTTGCCTCTGTGACCTCGCGGGCTGCAGTGCGCTGGTCCTGCCGATACCTGTCAGCTGCTTCAGAAGTCCCACGTGGGCGTTGAAGTAGAACACTGGAGTCCCCGGGTGATGCACTGTCCAGTCCCCCTTCCAGGGACTCAAAAAAGGCCTGGTCTGCACTGCTGATTCGCCCGGTAGGCCACCACAACAGTGAGAGACCTGTCCCCCACCCGAAGGCGCAGGGACGTGGCCCTCTCGTTCACCGGGGTAAACTCCAACACGTGACGGCTGAGCTGAGGGGCTCTGAGCCCACACCAGCCCGCCGCCTCTCCCTGTGGGCAACGCCAGAGAAATGGAGCGTCCAGCCCCTCTCAAGGAGACGGGTTCCAGAGCCCGGGCTGTGCTGGAGGTGAGGCCGACTATATCTAGTCGGAAACGCTCGACCTCCCGCACAAGCTCAGGCTCCTCCCCCGTCCCTAGAGCCAGTTTCTGTGTCTGGAGATCAGGTCGTCGAGGCCCCCGCCTTCGACCGCTGCACACACAACCTCGTTGTAAAACAATTCATAAGGGGCTTTTGATCTGCTCTTGGTCTGACCCGTCACCCAGGACCTGTTTGCCATGGGTGACCCACCAGGGGCATGAAGCCCCCGACAACAAAGCTCTAGGATCATTGCGGTTCTCAAACCCCTCCACCACATTAAGGAGGCGGTTCAAGGAGGGTTTTTCTTCTGATTCTGATTAACATAAATTATCACCAACAGTGTCAAGATCATCCGCTTGTGTCCACACCAGTGTCATCCGTGGACAAGTACATCCGGGGTTTGGGACTTGTATCTTTCAGGTGGTTTGGCCATAAATGCAAAGGTGAGCTGCAGTATTTGGTCCAGTGTAGTGAGTGGCTCAGGGCCGTAGGTGGACCTGCACTCTTTAGATAAATCCTGTAAACATGTCCATCTGAAAGTGTCCAATACAACAGTCCAGAGAGGACTCTCCCTCTGTGAAAGTGATCATGTTTGTGCAGACACTGATGTAACTGTCTGATCATTGTCAGACGTGTTGTTTGTTGTGTTCTGTCATACAGACACATGCATTGATCATCTTTTGTTTATTTCATTTATATTAAACACTGGAGGTGACGTTGTATGTAGTTCAAATTACTATAGACTACAGTTAAACACTGAACCTTCAGGAAGGAGGATTTATTGTGGAATTTTCATTATTCACTACATTTATTTATGCCGTGGACCGCAAGGGCTGTGACTGGTTGATCCACAGAGTCCACACAGGGTATATGATAAATGTATTAATAACAGCTCAGAACCTGCTGAGGTTTGACACAGAGATGTTTGTACATGAGCCCAATGTGGTCATTTATTGTGCTACTAAATATATTCATGCAAAATAATACAGTTTAATTCCCAATTTTCTAGATGAAAGTGTGTTAAGTGAAGCTGAAGCCAAGGACAGTGAGAATGAGTCTGATGATGATGGCACAGCAGTGTGTGGAACTAGTGAAGCTGTGGATTCTGCTTCACCGTCTACAATCACACAACAGGTCCATACTGGAGATTATGGTAAGTGCCTTACGTTATACTCTTGTTTCTGTAAATCAAATGTATTTCACCATGAAATAAATATTTTTCTCCTTCTGTGTTCAGCAGAATCTGTGTCAACAGTGAATGAGACCGTCCCCAACTCTGAAGGTACGACACATGAAATTATAGAGCTGCTTTAGTCCTGCCTTAGACGTGATCCAGTCCTCCTCTTAGTCCTGGTTTAGTCCTGGTTTAGTCCTAGTTTAGTCCTAGTTTAGTGCTGCTTTAGTCCTAGTTTAGTGCTGCTTTAGTCCTAGTTTAGTCCTGCTTTAGTCCTGGTTTAGTCCTAGTTTAGTGCTGCTTTAGTCCTAGTTTAGTCCTGGTTTAGTCCTAGTTTAGTCCTGGTTTAGTCCTAGTTTAGTCCTGGTTTAGTCCTAGTTTAGTCCTGCTTTAGTCCTAGTTTAGTCCTGCTTTAGACCTGGTTTAGTCCTAGTTTAGTCTTGCTTTAGTTCTGGTTTAGTCCTAGTTTAGTGCTGCTTTAGACCTGGTTTAGTCCTAGTTTAGTCCTGCTTTAGTCCTGGTTTAGTCCTGGTTTAGTCCTGGTTTAGTCCTAGTTTAGCCCTGGTTTAGTCCTGGTTTAGACCTGGTTTAGTCCTAGTTTAGCTCTGGTTTAGTCCTGGTTTAGACCTGGTTTAGTCCTAGTTTAGCCGTGGTTTAGTCCTGGTTTAGACCTGGTTTAGTCCTAGTTTAGTGCTGCTTTAGTCCTGGTTTAGTTCTAGTTTAGTGCTGCTTTAGTCCTGGTTTAGTCCTGCTTTAGTCCTAGTTTAGTGCTGCTTTAGTCCTGGTTTAGTCCTAGTTTAGTGCTGCTTTAGTCCTGGTTTAGTCCTAGTTTAGTGCTGCTTTAGTCCTGGTTTAGTCCTGCTTTAGTCCTGGTTTAGTCCTGGTTTAGTCCTAGTTTAGTGCTGCTTTAGTCCTGGTTTAGTCCTAGTTTAGTCCTGGTTTAGTCCTGGTTTAGTCCTAGTTTAGTGCTGCTTTAGTCCTGGTTTAGTCCTAGTTTAGTGCTGCTTTAGTCCTAGTTTAGTCCTGGTTTAGTCCTAGTTTAGTCCTGGTTTAGTCCTAGTTTAGTCCTGCTTTAGTCCTAGTTTAGTCCTAGTTTAGTGCTGCTTTAGACCTGGTTTAGTCCTAGTTTAGTCCTGCTTTAGTCCTGGTTTAGTCCTAGTTTAGTGCTGCTTTAGTCCTGGTTTAGTCCTGCTTTAGTCCTAGTTTAGTGCTGCTTTAGTCCTGGTTTAGTCCTAGTTTAGTGCTGCTTTAGTCCTGGTTTAGTCCTGGTTTAGTCCTGGTTTAGTCCTAGTTTAGTGCTGCTTTAGTCCTGGTTTAGTCCTGGTTTAGTCCTGGTTTAGTCCTGGTTTAGTCCTAGTTTAGCTCTGGTTTAGTCCTGGTTTAGTCCTGGTTTAGTCCTAGTTTAGCCCTGGTTTAGTCCTGGTTTAGTCCTGGTTTAGTCCTAGTTTAGTGCTGCTTTAGTCCTGGTTTAGTCCTGGTTTAGTCCTAGTTTAGTGCTGCTTTAGTCCTGGTTTAGTCCTAGTTTAGTCCTAGTTTAGTGCTGCTTTAGTCCTGGTTTAGTCCTAGTTTAGTGCTGCTTTAGTCCTGGTTTAGTCCTGCTTTAGTCCTGGTTTAGTCCTGGTTTAGTTCTAGTTTAGTGATGCTTTAGTCCTGGTTTAGTCCTAGTTTAGTCCTGGTTTAGTCCTGGTTTAGTCCTGGTTTAGTCCTAGTTTAGTGCTGCTTTAGTCCTGGTTTAGTCCTAGTTTAGTGCTGCTTTAGTCCTGCTTTAGTCCTAGTTTAGTCCTGCTTTAGTCCTAGTTTAGTCCTGGTTTAGTCCTGGTTTAGTCCTGGTTTAGTCCTAGTTTAGTGCTGCTTTAGTCCTGGTTTAGTCCTGGTTTAGTCCTGGTTTAGTCCTAGTTTAGTGCTGCTTTAGTCCTGGTTTAGTCCTAGTTTAGTCCTGCTTTAGTCCTAGTTTAGCCCTGGTTTAGTCCTGGTTTAGTCCTGGTTTAGTCCTAGTTTAGTGCTGCTTTAGTCCTGGTTTAGTTCTAGTTTAGTGCTGCTTTAGTCCTGGTTTAGTCCTGGTTTAGTCCTGGTTTAGTCCTGGTTTAGTCCTAGTTTAGTCCTGGTTTAGTCCTGGTTTAGACCTGGTTTAGTCCTAGTTTAGCCCTGGTTTAGTCCTGGTTTAGACCTGGTTTAGTCCTAGTTTAGCTCTGGTTTAGTCCTGGTTTAGTCCTGGTTTAGTCCTAGTTTAGTCCTGGTTTAGTCCTGGTTTAGTCCTGGTTTAGTCCTAGTTTAGTGCTGCTTTAGTCCTGGTTTAGTTCTAGTTTAGTGCTGCTTTAGTCCTGGTTTAGTCCTGCTTTAGTCCTAGTTTAGTGTTGCTTTAGTCCTGGTTTAGTCCTAGTTTAGTGCTGCTTTAGTCCTGGTTTAGTCCTAGTTTAGTGCTGCTTTAGTCCTGGTTTAGTGTTGCTTTAGTCCTGGTTTAGTCCTGGTTTAGTTCTAGTTTAGTGTTGCTTTAGTCCTGGTTTAGTCCTAGTTTAGTCCTGGTTTAGTCCTGGTTTAGTCCTAGTTTAGTGCTGCTTTAGTCCTGGTTTAGTCCTAGTTTAGTGCTGCTTTAGTCCTAGTTTAGTCCTGGTTTAGTCCTAGTTTAGTCCTGGTTTAGTCCTAGTTTAGTCCTGCTTTAGTCCTAGTTTAGTCCTGCTTTAGTCCTGGTTTAGTCCTAGTTTAGTCCTGCTTTAGTCCTGGTTTAGTCCTAGTTTAGTGCTGCTTTAGACCTGGTTTAGTCCTAGTTTAGTCCTGCTTTAGTCCTGGTTTAGTCCTAGTTTAGTGCTGCTTTAGTCCTGGTTTAGTCCTAGTTTAGTCCTGGTTTAGTCCTGGTTTAGTCCTAGTTTAGTGCTGCTTTAGTCCTGGTTTAGTCCTGCTTTAGTCCTAGTTTAGCCCTGGTTTAGTCCTGGTTTAGTCCTGGTTTAGTCCTGGTTTAGTCCTGGTTTAGTCCTGCTTTAGTCCTGGTTTAGTCCTAGTTTAGCTCTGGTTTAGTCCTGGTTTAGACCTGGTTTAGTCCTAGTTTAGCCCTGGTTTAGTCCTGGTTTAGACCTGGTTTAGTCCTAGTTTAGTGCTGCTTTAGTCCTGGTTTAGTCCTAGTTTAGTGCTGCTTTAGTCCTAGTTTAGTCCTGCTTTAGTCCTTGTTTAGTCCTGCTTTAGTCCTTGTTTAGTCCTGCTTTAGTTCTAGTTTAGTCCTTGTTTAGTGCTGCTTTAGTCCTGGTTTAGACCTGGTTTAGTCCTGCTTTAGTCCTAGTTTAGTCCTGCTTTAGTCCTAGTTTAGTGCTGCTTTAGTCCTGGTTTAGTCCTAGTTTAGTGCTGCTTTAGTCCTGCTTTAGTCCTAGTTTAGCCCTGGTTTAGTCCTGGTTTAGACCTGGTTTAGTCCTAGTTTAGTGCTGCTTTAGTCCTGGTCTAGTTCTAGTTTAGCCCTGCTTTAGTCCTGGTTTAGTCCTGGTCTAGTTCTAGTTTAGTGCTGCTTTAGTCCTGGTTTAGTCCTGGTTTAGTCCTGGTTTAGTCCTAGTTTAGTGCTGCTTTAGTCCTGGTTTAGTCCTGGTTTAGTCCTGCTTTAGTCCTAGTTTAGTGCTGCTTTAGTCCTGGTTTAGTCCTGCTTTAGTTCTAGTTTAGTGCTGCTTTAGTCCTGGTCTAGTTCTAGTTTAGCCCTGCTTTAGTCCTGGTTTAGTCCTGGTTTAGTCCTGGTTTAGTCCTAGTTTAGTCCTGCTTTAGTCCTGGTTTAGTCCTGGTTTAGTCCTGGTTTAGACCTGGTTTAGTCCTAGTTTAGCTCTGGTTTAGTCCTGGTTTAGACCTGGTTTAGTCCTAGTTTAGCCCTGGTTTAGTCCTGGTTTAGACCTGGTTTAGTCCTAGTTTAGTGCTGCTTTAGTCCTGGTTTAGTCCTGCTTTAGTCCTAGTTTAGTGTTGCTTTAGTCCTGGTTTAGTCCTAGTTTAGTGCTGCTTTAGTCCTGGTTTAGTCCTAGTTTAGTGCTGCTTTAGTCCTGGTTTAGTCCTGCTTTAGTCCTAGTTTAGTGTTGCTTTAGTCCTGGTTTAGTCCTGGTTTAGTTCTAGTTTAGTGTTGCTTTAGTCCTGGTTTAGTCCTAGTTTAGTCCTAGTTTAGTCCTGGTTTAGTCCTGGTTTAGTCCTGGTTTAGTCCTAGTTTAGTGCTGCTTTAGTCCTGGTTTAGTCCTAGTTTAGTGCTGCTTTAGTCCTGCTTTAGTCCTAGTTTAGTCCTGCTTTAGTCCTAGTTTAGCCCTGGTTTAGTCCTGGTTTAGTCCTGGTTTAGTCCTAGTTAAGTGCTGCTTTAGTCCTGGTTTAGTCCTGGTTTAGTCCTAGTTTAGTCCTGGTTTAGTCCTGGTTTAGTCCTGGTTTAGTCCTAGTTTAGTGCTGCTTTAGTCCTGCTTTAGTCCTAGTTTAGCCCTGGTTTAGTCCTGGTTTAGACCTGGTTTAGTCCTAGTTTAGTGCTGCTTTAGTCCTGGTCTAGTTCTAGTTTAGCCCTGCTTTAGTCCTGGTTTAGTCCTGCTTTAGTTCTAGTTTAGTGCTGCTTTAGTCCTGGTTTAGTTCTAGTTTAGCCCTGCTTTAGTCCTGGTTTAGTCCTGGTTTAGTCCTGGTTTAGTCCTGGTTTAGTCCTAGTTTAGTCCTGCTTTAGTCCTGGTTTAGTCCTGCTTTAGTCCTAGTTTAGCCCTGGTTTAGTCCTGGTTTAGACCTGGTTTAGTCCTAGTTTAGTCCTGCTTTAGTCCTAGTTTAGTCCTGGTTTAGTCCTGGTTTAGTGCTGCTTTAGTCCTAGCTTTAGTCCTGGCTTTAGTCCTAGTTTTAGTGCTGCTTTAGTCTTAGTTTAGACCTGCTTTAGTCCTTGTTTAGTCCTGCTTAGACCTGGTTTAGTCCTGGTTTAGACCTGCTTTAGTCCTTTGTTTAGTGCTGCTTATTCCTAGTTTAGTGCTGCTTTAGTCTTGGTTTAGTGCTGCTAGTCTTAGTTTAGTCCCGCTTTAGTCATAGTTTAGTGCTGCTTTATTCCTAGTTTAGTGGTGCTTTAGTCCTTGTTTAGTCCTGCTTTAGTCCTTGTTTAGTGCTGCTTTAGTCCTTGGTTTAGACACCTGCTGCTTGTTTAGTCCTGGTTTGGGCCTGGTTTAGTCCTTGCTTTAGACCTGCTTTAGTCCTAGTTTAGTGTGGCTTTAGTCCTAGTTTAGTGCTGCTTTAGTCCTGGTTTAGTCCTGTAGTCCTGGTTTAGTGCTGCTTTAGTCCTAGTTTAGTGCTGCTGTAGTCCTTGTTTAGTCCTGCTTGTAGTCCTTTGTTTGAGTGCTGCTTTAGTCCTGGTTTAGACCGCTTAGTCCCAGTTTAGTGCTGCTTTAGTCCTGGTTTAGTCCTAGTTTGAAACGCTTTAGTCCTGGTTTAGTCCTGGTTTAGTCCTAGTTTAGTGCTGCTTTAGTCCTGGTTTAGTGCTGCTTTAGTCCTGGTTTAGTCCTAGTTTAGTGCTGCTTTAGTCCTGGTTTAGTCCTGGTTTAGTCCTGGTTTAGTCCTGGTTTAGTCCTGGTTTAGTCCTAGTTTAGTGCTGCTTTAGTCCTGGTTTAGTCCTGGTTTAGTCCTAGTTTAGTGCTGCTTTAGTCCTGGTTTAGTCCTAGTTTAGTGCTGCTTTAGTCCTGGTTTAGTCCTGGTTTAGTCCTAGTTTAGTGCTGCTTTAGTCCTGGTTTAGTCCTGGTTTAGTCCTAGTTTAGTCCTGGTTCAGTCCTGGTTTAGTCCTAGTTTAGTGCTGGTTTAGTCCTGGTTTAGTCCTAGTTTAGTGCTGCTTTAGTCCTGGTTTAGTCCTGGTTTAGTCCTAGTTTAGTGCTGCTTTAGTCCTGGTTTAGTCCTGGTTTAGTCCTAGTTTAGTGCTGCTTTAGTCCTGGTTTAGTCCTGGTTTAGTCCTAGTTTAGTGCTGCTTCAGTCTTAGTCTAGTCCTGGTTTAGTCCTGGTTTAGACCTGGTTTAGTCCTAGTTTAGTGCTGCTTTAGTCCTGGTTTAGTCCTGGTTTAGTCCTAGTTTAGTGCTGCTTTAGTCCTGGTTTAGTCCTGGTTTAGTCCTAGTTTAGTGCCGCTTTAGTCTTAGTTTAGTCCTGCTTTAGTCCTTGTTTAGTGCTGCTTTAGTCCTGGTTTAGTCCTGGTTTAGTCCTAGTTTAGTGCTGCTTTAGTCCTGGTTTAGTCCTGGTTTAGTCCTAGTTTAGTGCTGCTTTAGTCCTGGTTTAGTCCTGGTTTAGTCCTAGTTTAGTGCTGCTTTAGTCTTAGTTTAGTCCTGCTGTAGTCCTTGTTTAGTCCTTGTTTAGTCCTGCTGTAGTCCTTGTTTAGTCCTTGTTTAGTCCTGCTTTAGTCCTTGTTTAGTGCTGCTTTAGTCCTTGTTTAGTCCTGCTTTAGTCCTGGTTTAGTGCTGCTTTAGTCCTGGTTTAGTCCTAGTTTAGTCCCGCTTTAGTCTTAGTTTAGTCCTGCTGTAGTCTTAGTTTAGTCCTGGTTTAGTCCTGGTTTAGTCCTAGTTTAGTGCTGCTTTAGTCCTGGTTTAGTGCTGCTTTAGTCCTAGTTTAGTGCTGCTTTAGTCCTTGTTTAGTGCTGCTTTAGTCCTGGTTTAGTGCTGCTTTAGTCCTTGTTTAGTCCTGGTTTAGTCCTTGTTTAGTCCTGGTTTAGTCCTGGTTTAGTCCTAGGTTGTAGGTTCAAGCCTCGGCATCTTAAAATCACATTGTGCGACCACATTATGTGCAGCTCATGTGAGATGACGTCACAAATGGTGAAATTATGATGAAAAGGTCAAACAAATGGGAACGATTACAATCCTAGAATCACGTCAACAGGAATCTGTGGCCATAGGTAAATGTCTGACACATTTTCTTTTTTTTGTCTCTGTCTTGTTTTTTCTACAAACAGGACAAGATGCTGGTCCAGAAAAAGTGGCAAAAAAATCACCAAGAAAGGCCTGGTCTAAGGCTGAGGCCGACGCAGTCGTGCGGTATTTTAAAGATCACATCTCCAAAGGAAAACTGCCCAGAAAAGCTGAATGCACTCAGTGTAAGATGGTAGAAGGGTCTGTGTTAGCACAAAGAACAGAGCAAAATATAAAGGACTTTGTTAGATATCGAGGAATAGCTGCAAAAAGGCAAGCATGGAAACAAAATCTGTAAATCCACAGATTTAAATGTCTGACAAAATTGGGGTTTTATTTTATTAATATAAAGGCACTTTGATATTAAACTATTTGAGTGGCAGAGTTAAAAAATGTTCAAATATAAAAGACTGCCAAGAGAACTTTAAACGTTCAGTGCAAACATAAGATGTTCATATTTCTAAAATGTTTTTTTAATGTAGAATTATATTTTAGGAGGAAGGCTAATGTAGGTTCTTCTGTTGAAGATAATGTTCTTGTGTTTGTGACGTTCACTGCCACAACATTAAAACCAGGCCAGTTTGAAAGTAAAAAGAAATGCTAAAATGCTCAAATCCACCGGCAAATGTTTCCTCAGGATAAAGTGCATGCATTTTGATGCACTGTTTTTTGTGTTTATTATGGATGTATTTTTGTTTATATGATATATTTTTTTATTACAGACTCTATGGGGACAGTATTTCAGCTGCAAAAGCCAATTCTTCAAAATAAAATGCCCTGTCCTGGTAATGCTGTGTTGTCATGTTGTGTATTTATGTTAATTCATGTTAATTTGAACATGACGTCATAGTCCGGGGAATGCTATTTCCTGTCTCCGTAAACCACAAAAGTAAAAAGTCCGCCTAAACCAGAACAGGGGCAGGCTCGTGTGTATGGAGTTCTGTTGCGAGTGTATGAACTCTGAAGTGACCCAAATTTTTTTCAGATTTTTTGAAGCATCTTAATGTAACTCCCAGAGCTCTAGGACCCTGGGAAAGGGTGGTCCATGTAATACACCACCGGGCGGGTTTGGAGAAAAAGTGTGTGTGTGTGTGTGTGTGTGTGTGTGTGTGTGTGTGTGTGTGTGTGTGTGTGTGTGTGTGTGTGTGTGTGTGTGTGTGTGTGTGTGTGTGTGTGTGTGTGTGTGTACTGTGTGTGTGTGTGTGTGTGTGTACTGTGTGTGTGTGTGTGTGTGTGTGTGTGTGTGTACTGTGTGTGTGTGTGTGTGTGTGTGTGTGTGTGTGTGTGTGTGTGTGTGTGTGTGTGTGTGTGTGTGTGTGTGTGTGTGTGTGTGTGTGTGTGTGTGTTCATACATAGGTATATTATTGATGTATCAACATGTGCCTTTTGTTACTGTTTTTGTACTTGTCATTAAAAATGTCATTAAAGATATATTTTTAAAAAATGAGAGAGAGAAACATCAGAGAGAAAACAAACTCTAATCCTTAAGTTCAGAGTTTGACTTTTACCTGAACACTTCACCTCCAGACCCACAGAAGAGGAAAAGTCTGTGCTCATGACACAGTCTCTCACTGTAGACTTCTTCACACAGTCAGAATAGACCCACCACACAGGACGCCGTGGGAAATCATCTCTGTGTTCTACAGAAACAGCAGAGCCACAGTCCAGGTCTCGACACACAACAGACACAGACTCCAGGTCCCAGGGGCCATAGGGGTCAGTGGGCTCCACTGGTCTCCACTCTCCTCTGTGTTTCAGCTCCACAGTCCCAGCACAGCGACTGGCCCCTCCCACCAGCCTGAGCGGCTCTGAACAGACAAGAGACAGAGTGAGCCCCGCCCCTTTACCTGAAAAGCTGGAGCCCCGCCCCTTTACCTGAGCAGCTGAAGCCCCGCCCCTTTACCTGAGCAGGTGAAGCCCCGCCCATTTACCTGAGCAGGTGAAGCCCCGCCCCTTTACCTGAGCAGGTGAAGCCCCGCCCCTTTACCTGAGCAGATGTAGCCCCGCCCCTTTACCTGAGCAGGTGAAGCCCCGCCCCTTTACCTGAGCAGGTGAAGCCCCGCCCCTTTACCTGAACAGCTGAAGCCCCGCCCCTTTACCTGAGCAGCTGAAGCCCCGCCCCTTTACCTGAACAGCTGAAGCCCCGCCCCTTTACCTGAGCAGGTGAAGCCCTTCCCCTTTACCTGAGCAGGTGAAGCCCCGCCCCTTTACCTGAGCAGGTGAGGTGCACAGCGGCTCCAGAGGAGCAGGTCCCTGAGCTGGAGCGGGGACAGTCCATCAGAGCAGACTCATGGCCCTCACAGTGGAACGTCTGCAGTCCCAGAGGAGAGAGCGCCCCCTGGAGGAGAGAAGGAGCCCCACAGCCCAGCTCCCTGCACAGCACCTCTGCCCCCTGCAGGTCCAAGGCCCCTTCACAGACCCAGGTCCAGGACTGGTCCCAGATCTGCACTGATCCTGAGCACAGGCCGGACCCCGAGACCAGCCGCACCGAGTCTGTGGACACATGTGACATCATCACTCTGAGCCAATAGGACGCACACATGTGACATCATCACTCTGAGCCAATAGGACGCACACATGTTACATCAACACTGTGAGCCAATAGGACGCACACATGTGACATCATCACTGTGAGCCAATAGGACGCACACATGTGACATCATCACTCTGAGCCAATAAGGCGCACATGTGACATCATCACTCTGAGCCAATAGGACGCACAGATGTGACATCATCACTCTGAGCCAATAGGGCGCACACATGTGACATCATCACTCTGAGCCAATAGGGCGCACACCTGTGACATCATCACTCTGAGCAAATAGGACGCACACATGTGACATCATCACTGTGAGCCAATAGGACGCACACATGTGACATCATCACTCTGAGCCAATAGGACACATGTGACATCATCACTCTGAGCCAATAGGACGCACACATGTGACATCATCACTCTGAGCCAATAGGACGCACACATGTGACATCATCACTCTGAGCCAATCAGGGGCCGAGCGACACATTCTGGGCCCCAGGTCCAAACCTTTCCCTGTGGGCCCCTGATAGATCATTGTGAATATGCACATTTGGTTATTATTGTTATGTTTCATTAATTATTTCAAGAATATACTTCTTATGGTTTGTACAAACACTTTCAATAACTTGATCATTTATAGACGTCTGTTTTATGAATTATCATGTTTATATTTGCAATAACTACCAATTTCACAAACATCTCCAAACGTATCATTACAATAAGAAAATACACAAACTGAACTGATAATTCCTTAAATTAAACTCTTCAATCCTTGGATCCCAGACAAGTGCTTGAAATGTAAAGATCCAAATGACACTCTGTTCCACTGTACGTGGGATTGTCCATATTTTGTCTCATTTTGGGATGAAGTCTTGAACGTTGCTGGTGAAATTGTGGGTTAATGTTCCAACTAAGACTAAAATGTGCTCATTGAATATTTATCCTGAGGGTTTGTTGAAATCTAAAAGAACTATATCTGCTGAATATTTGTTTTGTGGAAGCCAAACGTTGTATCGTTACATCATGGAATCAGATTCCCCGTGTTCTACTTCACGATGGTTGAAAGGAATGACTTTTTATTTAGCTTTAGAAGAGATAAGCTACGCTAACAAAAACAAACTGTGTGTGTGTGTGTGTGTGTGTGTGTGTGTGTGTGTGTGTGTGTGTGTGTGTGTGTGTGTGTGTGTGTGTGTGTGTGTGTGTGTGTGTGTGTGTGTGTGTGTGTGTGTGTGTGTGTGTGTGTGTGTGTGTGTGTGTGTGTGTGTGTGTGTGTGTGTGTGTGCGTGCGTGTGTGTGTTTATTCATACATAGGTATATTATTGATGTATCAACATATGCCTTTTGTTACTGTTTTTGTATTTTTTTATGTATGAATTAAAAATGTCATTAAAGATATATTTTTTTAAAAACAGAGAGAAACATCAGAGTCAAAACAAACTCTAATCCTTAAGTTCAGAGTTTGACTTTTACCTGAACACTTCACCTCCAGACCCCAAGAAGAGGAAGAGTCTGTGCTCATGACACAGTCTCTCACTGTAGACTTCTTCACACAGAGAGATGAGACGCTCCACACAGGACTCTGTGGAAAACCATCTCTTTGTTCTACAGAAACAGCAGAGCCACAGTCCAGGTCTCGACACACAACAGACACAGACTCCAGGTCCCAGGGGACATAGGGCTCCACTCGTCCCCACTCTCCTCTGTGTTTCAGCTCCACAGTCCCAGCACAGCGACTGGCCCCTCCCACCAGCCTGAGCGGCTCTGAACAGACAAGAGACAGAGTGAGCCCCGCCCCTTTACCTGAGCAGGTGAAGCCCCGCCCCTTTACCTGAGCAGGTGAAGCCCCGCCCCTTTACCTGAGCAGGTGAAGCCCCGCCCCTTTACCTGAGCAGCTGAAGCCCCGCCCCTTTACCTGAGCAGGTGAAGCCCCGCCCATTTACCTGAGCAGGTGAAGCCCCGCCCCTTTACCTGAGCAGCTGAAGCCCCGCCCCTTTACCTGAGCAGGTGAAGCCCCGCCCATTTACCTGAGCAGGTGAAGCCCCGCCCCTTTACCTGAGCAGCTGAAGCCCCGCCCCTTTACCTGAGCAGGTGAGGTGCACAGCGGCTCCAGAGGAGCAGGTCGCTGAGCTGGAGCGGGGACAGTCCATCAGAGCAGACTCATGGCCCTCACAGTGGAACGTCTGCAGTCCCAGAGGAGAGCGCCCCTGGAGGAGAGAAGGAGCCCCACAGCCCAGCTCCCTGCACAGCACCTCTGCCCCTGCAGGTCAAGGCCCATTCACAGACCCAGCTCCAAGACTTGTCCCAGATCTGCACTGATCCTGAGCACAGGCCGGACCCGAGCCCACCCGCACCGCGTCTGAGGACACCTGTGACATCCTCCCTCTGAGCCAATAGGCCGCACCAATGTGACATCATCACTCTGAGCCAATAGGACGCACACATGTGACATCATCACTGTGAGCCAATAGGACGCACACATGTGACATCATCACTCTGAGCCAATAGGACGCACACATGTGACATCATCACTCTGAGCCAATAGGACGCACACATGTGACATCATCACTCTGAGCCAATAGGACACATGTGACATCATCACTCTGAGCCAATAGGACGCACACATGTGACATCATCACTCTGAGCCAATAGGACGCACACATGTGACATCATCACTCTGAGCCAATAGGGCGCCCACATGTGACATCATCACTCTGAGCCAATAGGGCGCACTCATGTGACATCATCACTCTGAGCCAATCAGGGGCGGCGACACATTCTGGGCCCCAGGTCCAAACCTTTCCCTGTGGCCCCTGATAGATCATTGTGAATATGCACATTTGGTTATTATTGTTATGTTTCATTAATTATTTCATGAATATACTTCTTATGGTTTGTACAAACACTTTCAATAACTTGATCATTTATAGACGTCTGTTTTATGAATTATCATGTTTATATTTGCAATAACTACCAATTTCATAAACATCTCCAAACGTATCATTACAATAAGAAAATACACAAACTGAACTGATAATTCCTTAAATTAAACTCTTCAATCCTTGGATCCCAGACAAGTGCTTGAAATGTAAAGATCAAAATGACACTCTGTTCCACTGTGCATTGGGATTGTCCATATTTTGTCTCATTTTGGGATGAAGTCTTGAACGTTGCTGGTGAAATTGTGGGTTAATGTTCCAACTAAGACTAAAATGTGCTCATTGAATATTTATCCTGAGGGTTTGTTGAAATCTAAAAGAACTATATCTGCTGAATATTTGTTTTGTGGAAGCCAAACGTTGTATCGTTACATCATGGAATCAGATTCCCCGTGTTCTACTTCACGATGGTTGAAAGGAATGACTTTTTATTTAGCTTTAGAAGAGATAAGCTACGCTAACAAAAACAAACTGTGTGTGTGTGTGTGTGTGTGTGTGTGTGTGTGTGTGTGTGTGTGTGTGTGTGTGTGTGTGTGTGTGTGTGTGTGTGTGTGTGTGTGTGTGTGTGTGTGTGTGTGTGTGTGTGTGTGTGTGTGTCTGTGTGTGTGTGTGTGTGTGTGTGTGTGTGTGTGTGTGTGTGTGTGTGTGTGTGTGTGTGTGTGTGTGTGTGTGTGTGTGTGTGTGTGTGTGTGTGTGTGTTTATTCATACATAGGTATATTATTTATGTATCAACTTGTTTTATGTATGAATTAAAAATTTCATTAAAGATATATTTTTTTTAAAAAGAGAGAGAAACATCAGAGAGAAAACAAACTCTAATCCTTAAGTTCAGAGTTTGACTTTTACCTGAACACTTCACCTCCAGACCCCAAGAAGAGGAAGAGTCTGTGCTCCAGACACAGTCTCTCACTGTAGACTTCTTCACACAGTCAGGTAAGACGCTCAACACAGGACTCTGTGGAAAATCATCTCTTTCTTCTCCAGAAACAGCAGAGCCACAGTCCAGGTCTCGACACACAACAGACACAGACTCCAGCTCCCAGGGGACATAGGGGTCCACTCGTCTCCACTCTCCTCTGTGTTTCAGCTCCACAGTCCCAGCACAGCGACTGGCCCCTCCCACCAGCCTGAGCGGCTCTGAACAGACAAGAGACAGAGTGAGCCCCGCCCCTTTACCTGAGCAGGTGTAGCCCCGCCCCCTCCTATCTCATACTGTATTTTGATTTTCCAGAGGGCGCCACTGAGCCGTCTTTTTACAGACATTCTTGTTAACTTTAAATAACTTAAATTTGAACCGATCTCTGATTTTGTGCCAATTTTCATGAGTTTTGGTGCAGGTTTAGGGCTTAAAAACTGGGATTTATTTGGCAGAAAAAAAAGTCTCTTATATTTTACTCTGAAACGATAAATGCTTGTATTATGTAACTTGTTGACTCTGTTCCTCATCACAAACACTTTATAAATAAGTTTTTTCACTCCTCCACGACAAACAGATTTTCTTTTATGAATTTTTAAAAACTAAATTTGAAGGAGGCGCTAGAGAGCCATCTTATGAGACAGAGCCTTAAGTAGCGTATCATTACGTCCAGCTCACAAATCTGCACTCGCTCCATTGGGGCCAATCAGATCCAACAATGTTTGAAAAAGATAGATTTTATTTTATTTTTTCTAAAAAGTGTGTCATTTTATTGATAAATCACTTTGACCACGTCCAACGTTTGATTTAAAATCTAATTGATAATCTTTTATCCCACGTGGGTTTTACCTGTTTTGACCAAGTCTGAAGTGTTTTTGGTGAAAACTGTTGGAGTCGATGTCAAAAGATGAAGATGTGTGACTTTTTAAATCCTGGCTTTGATCCAATATGGCCGACTTCCTGTAGGGTTTAGGGCGGGGGGGTCATAAGACTATTTTTATGTTGGTTTCATTTGTCTGGGTTGACATTTTTCACGGCCGGGCTCCCGTTGGCTCCGTGTAAATCGGTTTTTGAGGAGGAGCCACAGAGCCGTCTGTCAATAGTTTTTTCGTGGAGTCTTCACTCCAAATTAGAGCTCAGGAAACTCTAATTAATTAAACTCTAATTTTTGACACTAAATACTTTTGGTCATTGTTACTGGTTGAAGTTTGCGTTTTCCTTCAGTATTTTACAGATACAATGGGGCTCTGGGACATTCGTGCTCGGGCCCTAAAAAGAGCCAGAATCCAAGTCACTTTATGTCGTTACATTCGGCGTAAAAGAAAGTGCTTTAATTCAATGGTACAGCCATTGATTTACACAACTTCACAGAATCCCTCAGAGACCATCGCGTTCAGAAACACCTTAAAAAGAGGTTTAACATTCACAGATTTACATTTGTGCGTAGAATGTTTCCTTCCTTCTTTATTTTTGTCCTCAAGAAAAATTCTAAATTTAACTTCTGAGAAATTCAATGAAACTTTTTAATTTAATTTAATTTAATTTAATTTAATTTAATTTAATTTAATTTAATTTAATTTAATTTAATTTAATTTAATTTAATTTAATTTAATTTAATTATTTAAAGGACACTGTGCAGTTACATTTAAAAGATGGCTGCACCAGATTTAGCAAAAATGCTCATTTCCATCTGTGTCTTTAACAAGTAAAAGCAAACACCATAAAAATACATATTTACAACATTTAAAGACAAACAATATAAAATACATATTTACAACAACAACAACAAATGTTTCTAGAATATGGCAGTGGTGGTAGCGCCTTGGCTTCTGTCAATAATTTTCCGGGCCTGATTGTGCAAAGATCTAAGAGGTTTGAGAGCTGTTGGGTTAGGACCATGAGGATATACAACAGAGAATATGAGATAAACCCAAAGGATTTTGTTGAGCCAAATTATAAAAAGTGTAACAGAATATTTTTGAAAATACACAAAAAGAAAAGATCTAATTCTAAATCATTGGCACAAAATGCACCTTCATTCTCCTCAATATTAAATGTGGAGATAATAATTCTTTGCAGAGAAAACATCATGTTTTATTTTCAAATGCACCTCTTTGGCCTTTGGTGGAACGGGGCATTTTAGATGGTTACAGCTAATACTTTGAACCTTCTTCTGTCAAAACGTTCCATTGTGTGTGTCTTCTTAAAGACGAGGGAAACATTCTCTGGACAATATTGATCTCACAAACTTATTGTTGCATTTCTTATCCATAAAAGGCCAAACTGATAATGAATATAATCTGGGAACTGCATTTGTATAAAGTAGAAAACCCCTCACAAGTAAAAGCTCGAGGAATTGTATTTATCCATCACCAAAGTGTGGATTGGAACAAATAATAGTAATAATAGTAATAATAGTAATAATAGTAACAATAGTAATAGTAATAATGGTAATAATAGTAATAATAGTAATAATAGTAATAATAGTAATAATAGTAATAATAGTAATAATAGTAATAATAGTAATAATAGTAACAATAGTAATAATAGTAATAATAGTAATAATAGTAATAATAGTAATCATAGTCATGTAATAGAGAGAGTTCTTCTTGATCAAAATGCATCTGTTTTTCCAAATGGGTTTGTCGTGAGGGGAACATGATGTTTAAACCACTTTCCAACATCGGAGACTTGTTCATGGAACTTTGACACTTTCACTGTCAATTTAGACAATTCAAAGTCACGGCTCAGAAGTCGTTCAACACCAAAATTAGAAAACATTTTACAAAGGAGACTGAACCCAAGGCTTTTTAGACGAGCTGAGGCCAGGTATCGGCGCAGACAGAGAGAGTCGGACTGAGACCAGAACGGCTGCTTCAGTTCTGCTGCAGTCGTGGATTGTCTAGATTTAAGTGTTAGTTGAGTTTGGTGAAGTATTTAATGTCTGTTTGGACCGTGTTGTGTGTGTTTGACCCACAGAAGAAGAAGAGTTTGTGTTCTTCCCTTTAAGTTATTTCATCTGCTATAATTTGGGTTTTATTCTCAGATGTGGGACTTTATTATTATTGAGCTCGTCCTTTACAGCTGTGTAGTTAATGATGCTCCGTAACAGAGCAGTGTTACCACGGCAACACACTCTGCACTCTCTTAAAGGGGCGGTGTCTTAACTACACACTCTGCTCTCTTAAAGGCGGTGTCTTAACTCCACACTCTGCACTCTCTCAAAGGTGAGGTGTCTTAACCACACACTCTGCACTCTCTTAAAGGGGCGGTGTCTTAACTACACACTCTGCACTCTCTTAAAGGGGCGGTGTCTTAACTACACACTCTGTGCTCTCTTAAAGGGGCAGTGTCTTAACCACACACTCTGCGCTCTCTTAAAGGCGGTGTCTTAACTACACACTCTGCGCTCTCTTAAAGAGGCGGTGTCTTAACTACACTCTGCACTCTCTTAAAGGCGGTGTCTTAACTACACACTCTGCGCTCTCTTAAAGGGCGGTGTCTTAACTACACACTCTGCACTCTCTTAAAGGCGGTGTCTTAACCACACCTCTGCACTCTCTTAAAGGCGGTGTCTTAACTACACACTCTGCTCTCTTAAAGGGGCGGTGTCTTAACTACACACTCTGCACTCTCTTAAAGGGGCGGTGTCTTAACTACACACTCTGCACTCTCTTAAAGGGGCGGTGTCTTAACCACACACTCTGCACTCTCTTAAAGGGGCGGTGTCTTAACTACACACTCTGCTCTCTTAAAGGGGCGGTGTCTTAACTACACACTCTGCACTCTCTTAAAGGGGCGGTGTATTAACTACACACTCTGCGCTCTCTTAAAGGGGCGGTGTGAGTAACCGGAGCGCGGTCACTTAAGGTTACCATGGTAACCTTAGCGATGCTAATCAGTGGAAGGACGGCCTCCAAACCTCAAAATCCTGTAAATATTCATGTAAATGAGTATTTTATCACAGCAGGGACTTTAATTCAGTCGTGTGAAAGTTTGAACGACACAAATGTGAAACTTTCATGTTAATATCTGTGTTTTGAATGATTTAGTCCCTGATTCCACTAAACATGCACCGTTTGTGAGACGTTTGGTGCAACTGAGCCGATATTTGAGGCCGATCTTGTACCTGAGCCGACAGGAGTCTTTAGATCTCACCTGAACACTGGAGCTCCAGACTCTGGTCTGAGGGAGATGTTCCAGACCTA
>CM033623.1:29922597-29955097 GCA_019453435.1 Rhinogobius similis | reverse complement strand
AACAGCAACAAGTTCTAGATTAACCCTAAATCGACTTCTAGATTATACAACAACAACAGCTCAGATTCAGAAGAAAAACCCACACATTTCTACTTTGAAATCAGGAAAGACAAACTGTTTTTCCCTCTTTTCTGCGTCAGTTTTTCGAGCAGTGAAAGTGTAGAATGACATTTATCGCCCTCTGGTGAGACATTCAAGCCCAAACACTTGTCTACAATAATCTTAGTTTGGCAGCAAATCAATCTTTATGATTTCTACTTCAAAATGAACTGTATATTCGTTTAGACACTTGAGTTCAGACGATGTTTTATTCATTCAGAATCCTATTCTTATGTCGCCCGTTATTGTTTTCACTGAACAGAAACAGCAGTCGATGCATTAACACAAGACACACAACATTCTTCACAATTAAAGTCATTTTCTGGCAGAATCACTGATATCTGTTCAGGGCTTATGCACAGGTCCCAAAGTACATTTGAAAACCTTTGAAGACCTTTTTGGACATTTTTAAGACACATCTAGCAACGACAAACACACCCCATATTTAGGAAAAGATTATTGTAGTTTATTGAAATATGAATTAAATGCTGTACAATATCAATAGTATACATAACTGTGTGGTCTTAACATTTACAATTTCAACTAAAGAGAATGAACCAAACACAAATGAAGAGAAAAGGAGGAGCACGACTGTTCAAACCAGGGCCTGAGTCGACTAATGACTAAAGAAACGGACTTACTCCTCCACAAATGAACGGAGAGGCTGAATCTACAGGTTAAAGTCTATAAAATGTTTATTTCATGATATTTGTGTCATTTCTCTCTCCAGTCACATGTAAAAGACCATGTCCAGTGTCTCTAGATCATCACCAGAAGCACAAGTTCACAAACCTCACTTTAAGTCGAGCAGCCTTTAGCTCAGATGACAGTTCTACACTAATTATGATCTAAAATCAAAGACTCAAAGGTTTACACTGAACAATGATTCTTAACGAGGCTTTGGCTTCACTTAAATGTGCTCGATGGTGGCACCAGCTCACACTTTTAGACTTTTCATCATTTTCGTTCTAAACATCAGTGTCATTCGGTGTCACAGGATCTTTTTGTTCAAACTGCATTGGTTTGTTGACGTACGAACATTTATTTTATTGAAAATGAGGACGATACACTGTAAAAACTGCACTCGAAGTGAATCTTGTCAATCATCATAGCATTAAACATTTAATTTAAACAGTTTGACTCACAGATTTACTTGA
Organism: Rhinogobius similis; assembly: GCA_019453435.1. Classification (NCBI taxonomy): domain Eukaryota; kingdom Metazoa; phylum Chordata; class Actinopteri; order Gobiiformes; family Gobiidae; genus Rhinogobius; species Rhinogobius similis. The sequence continues at coordinate 29,953,841 of CM033623.1, read as the reverse complement.
AAAAATAAATAAAGTACAATTATGAATATTTTACTTTATGTGAAAAACACCAGACTAAATTAATTTGATATTATTAATGTCAACTGTATCTGAGACTTAAATGAACAGCAGTGTTTCAAACAAACTAAAAGGCCTTTTATTATAGAACATGTTTAAACTTCGACAAAGAACATTAATAATAAACAACAAAAGGCTCAAGACATTCCCTTGAGGGAAACCCACACGACGATGAAATCAATTTAATCTCAGAGGAACTGGATTATATAAAAAAGTAAGACCAGGACCAATATAAAGGGAGCAGTTACTCTGAGAGGAACCTGTGGAGTCGTCTGGACGACACAGTAAACTGCAGAATTCTAAAGACAATCATTCATTTGAAGTTTGAATGTCTTTATTTAATGATCTACATCAATAATCTACATAAACATGTAGCCGTTAGCCTTAGCCCCTAAAATAAATGAATAAATAAATAAAAGCAGAGAAATGTGTCTTACCCAAACAGCACACGGACAGAACCAACGCTCTGAGGGCCATGTCCAGGAACCAGGACTGAACCAGGACTGAACCAGGACTGAACCAGGTCTGAACCAGGACTGAACCAGGACTGAACCAGGACTAGACCAGGACTAAACCTGGACTACACCAGGACTCAACCAGGACTGAACCAGGACTGAACCGGGTCTGAACAAGGACTGGACCAGGACAGAACCAGGACTAAACCAAGTCTAAACCAGGACAGAACCAGGACTAAACCTGGACTAAACCAGGGCTAAACCAGGGCTAAACCAGGACTGAACCAGGTCTAAACCAGGTCTGAACCAGGTCTGACTCTGGTCTGAGTTTGCTCTTGGTTGAAGTTCCTGTTTCTCACACGTCTTTATCTCTTCATCGTTGGTGGTTTTTCTCGTAAAGACAGATATTAAACTTTGCAAAAACAGCTCAGTTCATTTAACCCTTGAGTGTCCAACACTCCACGTCCTTTAAGGTCATTTCTGACTCGGCTGCACAAACACACTTTTTAATTAAGGCTGAGAATAATGATTATTTTAGTCGTCACTTGTCAGAGATTATTTCTATTGTAGTTTGAGACTCAGAATAAACGAGCATTTTTACCCAAATAAATGTTGAAGAAGCTTGAGGGTGTGAGCAGAGACCATCGTCAGAGGCTTAAGTTTGTTCATGTTTATTTTTTAGTTCATGGAGCCGACCTCTCTGGAGAACAAACCTCCGCACACTCGTCGTCCAAGGACACGAGGTGAACGTGAACACAATGTGGGGCCGTATACGCTCTCATGTGCTTCGGGTGATCTGTCACTTCTATAACACTTCTGTTGTCGTAGTCTAACGTAGTCTGCCTCTAAGATTAAGTTTGTGATAAGCATCTCGTCCTGAAAATGAATTTTGAATGCTGAAAGAGAGGATTTTGATGCCTTAAACTTAAAACTTGAGCTGTTTTGTAATTGACTAAATCATGTCATTTTAATTCACAATTTTTAAGAAAAAGTTGACAGGAACCAGACACAGAACCCACGGCGGAGGAGGCTTTGAGAGCCGAGGTAGAGATGGACACTAAACTGATCTTTGATTTATTGTCTGGACGTTTGAGGAAACACAGTTAACACCATTAAACCACTGATTCTACCATAAAAAGTATAAGAATTATTGATAAAGTCCATTCAAAAGAGCACAAAGCAACCATTTATTAAATCACATTTATTGAATTTACAAGATGTTATAAAACCACAGACTCTTTGGTGACGTATAAAGTCAGACATTTGCTGTTGCCTTCAGCTGCACAGACTTTGTTTCCTTCTGGATCTGATCAGGAAGCAGCCGGAAGCTCCACTTCTCTTCCTTTTGTCAGAACAACAACAAACAAATGGGAAAATCTGGGGCTGGAACTCTGGAATTCTCTGGATTAGAATTTAAAAACCTCCACAAATGTCTAAAGGTTTAAGAAGCTTCAACAAACAAATGATATGAACTAAATAATAAAAGAATATTAGAATCATCCATGGAAGCGCTGCACGTTAATGGAAAAACAAACTGGAACTTAAATGTGTTGTATTTCTGTTTCATGGTGTTTAAGAAAAGACCAGGGATTTATCAGATTAAGATGCTCCTTTGTGATTGTGACGGTGCTTTTTGTGAATTTACAATCATACGTACAGTATAAATGTGCACAAATGAAATGAACAAAGAAATAATAAAACAAGTCAGAAACACTGGATTAAAGTCAATAAAACACTGGATTAAAGTCGATAAAACACTGGATTAAAGTCGATAAAACACTGGATTAAAGTCAATAAAACACTGGATTAAAGTCCAGTGGATTAAAGTCGATAAAACACTGGATTAAAGTCGATAAAACACTGGATTAAAGTCGATAAAACACGGCCAAAGCCAAAGTGTAACTTGTGTTTTTCACAGATGGAGCAGAACTTCAAATGGATCTGGAAGAATCTCCCACGTTTTCTCTCTGACTCTGACGTCGAACCTGAAACATCCAGGGATTAAAACAAGATCTAAACCAGGACTAAACCAGGTCTAAACCAGGTCTAAACCAGGTCTAAACCAGGTCTGAACCAGGTCTGACTCTGGTCTGAGTTTGATCTTGGTTGAAGTTCCTGTTTCTCACACGTCTTTATCTCTTCATCGTTGGTGGTTTTTCTCGTAAAGACAGATATTAAACTTTGCAAAAACCGCTCAGTTCATTTAACCCTTGAGTGTCCAACGCTCCACGTCCTTTAAGGTCATTTCTGACTCGGCTGCACAAACACACTTTTTAATTAAGGCTGAGAATGATGATTATTTTGTCGTCACTTGTCACAGATTATTTCTATTGTAACTTGAGACTCAGAATAAACGAGCATTTTACCCAAATAAATGTTGAAGAAGCTTGAGGGTGTGAGCAGAGACCATCGTCAGAGGCTTAAGTTTGTTCATGTTTATTTTTTAGTTCATGGAGCCGACCTCTCTGGAGAACAAACCTCCGCACACTCGTCGTCCAAGGACACGAGGTGAACGTGAACACAATGTGGGGCCGTATACGCTCTCATGTGCTTCGGGTGATCTGTCACTTCTATAACACTTCTGTTGTCGTAGTCTAACGTAGTCTGCCTCTAAGATTAAGTTTGTGATAAGCATCTCGTCCTGAAAATGAATTTTGAATGCTGAAAGAGAGGATTTTGATGCCTTTTTTTTTGCTGTTTTGTAATTGACTAAATCATGTCATTTTAATTCACAATTTTTAAGAAAAAGTTGACAGGAACCAGACACAGAACCCACGGCGGAGGAGGCTTTGAGAGCCGAGGTAGAGATGGACACTAAACTGATCTTTGATTTATTGTCTGGACGTTTGAGGAAACACAGTTAACACCATTAAACCACTGATTCTACCATAAAAAGTATAAGAATTATTGATAAAGTCCATTCAAAAGAGCACAAAGCAACCATTTATTAAATCACATTTATTGAATTTACAAGATGTTATAAAACCACAGACTCTTTGGTGACGTATAAAGTCAGACATTTGCTGTTGCCTTCAGCTGCACAGACTTTGTTTCCTTCTGGATCTGATCAGGAAGCAGCCGGAAGCTCCACTTCTCTTCCTTTTGTCAGAACAACAACAAACAAATGGGAAAATCTGTGGCTGGAACTCTGGAATTCTCTGGATTAGAATTTAAAAACCTCCACAAATGTCTAAAGGTTTAAGAAGCTTCAACAAACAAATGATATGAACTAAATAATAAAAGAATATTAGAATCATCCATGGAAGCGCTGCACGTTAATGGAAAAACAAACTGGAACTTAAATGTGTTGTATTTCTGTTTCATGGTGTTTAAGAAAAGACCAGGGATTTATCAGATTAAGATGCTCCTTTGTGATTGTGACGGTGCATTTTGTGAATCTAAAATCATACGTACAGTATAAATGTGCACAAATGAAATGAAATAATAAAACAAGTCACAAACACTGGATTAAAGTCGATAAAACACTGGATTAAAGTCGATAAAACACTGGATTAAAGTCGATAAAACACTGGATTAAAGTCGATAAAACACTGGATTAAAGTCAATAAAACACTGGATTAAAGTCAATAAAACACTGGATTAAAGTCGATAAAACACTGGATTAAAGTTGATAAAACACAGCCAAAGCCAAAGTGTAATTTGTGTTTTTCACAGATGGAGCAGAACTTCAAATGGATCTGGAAGAATCTCCCACGTTTTCTCTCTGACTCTGACGTCGAACCTGAAACATCCAGGGATTAAAACAAGATCTAAACCAGGTCTAAATCAGGTCTGAACCAGGTCTAAACCAGGACTAAACCAGGTCTAAACCAGGACTAAACCAGGTCTAAACCAGGGCTGACTCTGAGTTTGATCTTGGTTGAAGTTCCTGTTTCTCACACGTCTTTATCTCTTCATCGTTGGTGGTTTTTCTCGTAAAGACAGATATTAAACTTTGCAAAAACCGCTCAGTTCATTTAACCCTTGTGTGTCCAACACTCCACGTCCTTTAAGGTCATTTCTGACTCGGCTGCACAAACACACTTTTTAATTAAGGCAGAGAATAATGATTATTTCAGTCGTCACTTGTCACAGATTATTTCTATTGCAGCTTGAGACTCAGAATAAACGAGCATTTTTACCCAAATAAATGTTGAAGAAGCTTGAGGGTGTGAGCAGAGACCATCGTCAGAGGCTTAAGTTTGTTCATGTTTATTTTTTAGTTCATGGAGCCGACCTCTCTGGAGAACAAACCTCCGCACACTCGTCGTCCAAGGACACGAGGTGAACGTGAACACAATGTGGGGCCGTATACGCTCTCATGTGCTTCGGGTGATCTGTCACTTCTATAACACTTCTGTTGTCGTAGTCTAACGTAGTCTGCCTCTAAGATTAAATTTGTGATAAGCATCTTGTCTCGAATGCTGAAAGAGAGGATTTTGATGCCTTTTTTTTTTGCTGTTTTGTAATTGACTAAATCATGTAATTTTAATTCACAATTTTTAAGAAAAAGTTGACAGGAACCAGACACAGAACCCACGGCGGAGGAGGCTTTGAGAGCCGAGGTAGAGATGGACACTAAACTGATCTTTGATTTATTGTCTGGACGTTTGAGGAAACACAGTTAATCAATCAATCAATCAATCAAAATGTATTTGTATAGCACAATTCATACAAAAGTAACACAAAGTGCTTTACAGTCATAAAAACACATTAAAACTAACAATACAATCACAATAAGAGCATAAATAAATACATTAAAATGTACATGACACAATAAAATACGGATCAAATTCCCTTAATCATATGCACATCTAAACAGAACAGTTTTAAGCCTAGATTTAAAAACTGGCAGTGTGGAGGCCTGTCTTACATTTTCGGGGAGACTGTTCCAGATTTTAGCTCCATAAAACTGGAATGCCGATTCCCCATGTTTAGTCCTCACTCTAGGCACTACCAGGAGGCCGGTCCCTGAGGTCCTCAGAGTACGAGATGGTTCATATGGCAGTAACATGTCAGAGATGTACTTTGGTGCTTGGCCATGGAAGGACTTAAATACAATCAGAGCTGCTTTAAAGTCGATTCTCTGAGCCACAGGAAGCCAGTGCAGAGACCTGAGCACAGGACTAATGTGATCGTACTTCCTGGTTCTAGTCAGGACTCGAGCAGCAGCATTCTGGACGCACTGCAGCTGTTTTATCGCTCGTTTGGAGAGGCCAGTGAACAGGCCGTTACAGTAGTCTAACCTACTGGAGACAAATGCATGGATAAGTCTCTCCAAGTCTGGGTTAGACACTATATTTTTTATTTTGGCAATGTTCTTCAGATGGTAAAAAGCTGCTGATATTATGGATTTGATGTGGCTGTCAAAATTCAAGTCTGAGTCCATTATTACACCTAAATTTCTCACTTGATTTGAAGGTTTTAAGGAGAGAGACTGGAGGTGGCTGCTTACACTTTCTCTCTGTTTCTGCGGGCCAAACACAATTATTTCTGTTTTGTCTGAATTTAGCTGGAGGAAGTTGTTTTGCATCCACAAGCTGATTTGTTGGATGCAGTAGCAGAGTGAATCTACTGGTCCATTGTCACCAGCTGTCAGTGAGACATAAATCTGAGTGTCATCTGCATAGTTGTGGTAGGACACTCCACTGTTGTGAATCAATGAACCTAACGGTAGCATATACAGGTTGAAGAGGAGGGGTCCCAGGACTGACCCTTGGGGCACCCCACAGGTCAAGGACATGCGGTCTGAGACACATTGACCAATCTCAACAAAATACTCTCTGTTTTCCAAATAGGACCTGAACCAATTTAGAGCATTGCCCGTAATGCCCACCCAGTCCTCAAGTCTCTGTAAGAGAATCTTGTGATCGACAGTGTCGAAGGCAGCACTGAGGTCCAACAAGACCAAGATAGAGACTTTGCCTGCATCAGTGCTAAGACGGATGTCGTTTGTTACTTTTATAAGAGCTGTTTCAGTGCTGTGGTGTGATCTGAAGCCTGACATTCATTACAAGATAATTATTAAGCTGTTGGTAAACAACTTTTTCAATAACTTTTCCCAAAAAAGGTAAATTTGAAATTGGCCGGTAATTATTTAGTATTGTCGCATCAAGACTACTCTTTTTTAAGAGAGGCTTAATGACTGCAGTTTTTAAGGCCCTTGGGAATATCCCAGATTGAAGTGACATATTGACTATTTGAGTGAGTTGAGTTAACAAACTGTTTAGCACAGACTTTAAAAATATTGTGGGTGACACATCAAGGCAGCAAGAAGAAGAACTTAGACTGGTTATGGTCTCTTGGACAGTTTTGTCATTCACGATTGCAAAGTGAGACAGCTCCACATGTTTAACTGGCTGATTGGTTATACATAAAATTTGGTTATATATGAGCATTTTTTCTCTGAAAATGTCATAATTAATCTGGAGTTTTGACTTGCGCCATTTCCGCTCGGCCCTGCGGCACTCCCTTTTCTGTGCCCTGACCAACTCATTATTCTTCCATGGAGCTTTCTGCTTATTTTTGACCATTTTAGCCTTCAAAGGGCGGGACGTGCGGGAACGCCAACCAGGTAGTGGACAGCGTAGAGCATGTTGTTTGCCAGTAGACGGCTTCCGAGCCGTATGATTTTAGATTCACAAAATGCACCGTCACAACTACAAAGGAGCATCTTAATCTGATAAATCCCTGGTCTTTTCTTAAACACCATGAAACAGAAATACAACACATTTAAGTTCCAGTTTGTTTTTCCATTAACGTGCAGCGCTTCCATGGATGATTCTAATATTCTTTTATTATTTAGTTCATATCATTTGTTTGTTGAAGCTTCTTAAACCTTTAGACATTTGTGGAGGTTTTTAAATTCTAATCCAGAGAATTCCAGAGTTCCAGCCCCAGATTTTCCCATTTGTTTGTTGTTGTTCTGACAAAAGGAAGAGAAGTGGAGCTTCCGGCTGCTTCCTGATCAGATCCAGAAGGAAACAAAGTCTGTGCAGCTGAAGGCAACAGCAAATGTCTGACTTTATACGTCACCAAAGAGTCTGTGGTTTTATAACATCTTGTAAATTCAATAAATGTGATTTAATAAATGGTTGCTTTGTGCTCTTTTGAATGGACTTTATCAATAATTCTTATACTTTTTTGTGGTAGAATCAGTGGTTTAATGGTGTTAACTGATGATGGCTGCCACTGCCTGAGCTGCTTTAACATCTGTCTACTACAAACATTTTTAATGCTGAATGAGCTGGAATCCTTTTTATATATGAGACTATTTTAGTTACTGGACAGCTTTTATTACACACCAGGTTATTTTTTAATATTTTTTAAAGTTTTTTAAATTAATTTATTGATTTGAGAAACTGGCCTGGTGTGGCCAACACTGCCAGCCATGCCACCTGGGGAAGGCCAATCTCCTTTAAAAGAGGATAATGTGTATCAGGGCAAAACTATTTATCAACTAGAAGAAGAGATCATGCGACTATCCAATGAACTTAAGAAAAAGGAAGCAATAATTTCCAAACTTATGAATGTTGCTACAGGACAACACAAACGGATAGCCTCTCTCAACAGCGCCCTCATGGATACAGTGGTCTGGGACCCGCATGGCTCTCCCCTGCCCTCCTGCTCAACTCCCCACTCTCGGCTACACCAAGATGACTCGGTGGTGCATAGGAACAAGACAAAATGCACACTTGGAGCCACAATTGTCCCCCGCTTAAGCCTCACCAACCGTTTTTCTGCCCTGGCAATTGACTCACCTGTACCAGCCGCTCCGGTAAAAAACATCTCCATTCTGGACTCGTCAATCGACTTCCCTGCTCTTCAGGGTGGCGTCCCGGGCCACCTGTCGGGGAACACCGAGGATCCACCGCCGGGGACCGTCTCTTCCCAGGCTGCTTTAAGCGAGGCTCCGGTACATCCCGAAGTGGCTGCTTCCTCCTCCTCCAGCTCGTCTGAGTCCACTAAACTTATCAAGACGTCTGAGCAGCTTGCTAAATCTTCAGCCAGACTAAACATCTTAAAAAAGGCAATCCTGAGACGATCTGGTGATGCTCAAGCTTCAGCTCCTGCCCTGCCGCTCTCTCCTGTGTTGCGCGCACCCTCGCCGCCGTCGGTGGTGTCACGGTCCAATGCCGCGGCACAGCCGGTGCCGCTGCAGTCACCGGTCCAGCCACGGCTACAACAAGCCGCGGCACAACCGGTGTGCCTGCTTGAGAACGCGCCCCTGCACCAGGAACCCACAGCGGAACAGCTCGCACCCGTCCCGCACACGCGGGCTGAAGCCGCCCAGCCAGAGCCGCCCGTCCCGGGTCAGTCCTCCGTGCACGGTGATGGTTCGAAGCACAGTAATCCATTTACGGATCATCCGCAACCACTCTTCCCTCCCACAACAGTGATCATCGGTGACTCCATAATCAGACATGTTCGCTTCTTCAACGCTATTACGCACTGTTTTCCGGGAGCTACAGTCTCACAGATTATGAGGAGACTCCCAGACCTTCTCCGATCGATGCCCTCAACAGTTCATAGGGTTATCGTTCATGTCGGTACAGACGACATGTTATACAGGCAGTCAGAAATTACAAAAAGAGATTTTATGGAGCTCTTCAATGTTCTGAAACCGTGGATTATTGAGGGTATGTCTGTGTTTGTGTCCGGTCCACTTCCTACAATGAATCGGGGTGGTGAGAGACTCAGTAGAACCCTTTATTTGAACACTTGGCTCAGCTCCACTTGCAAGTCTCATTTTATCAAATTTATTGACAATTTTAACCTGTTTTGGGATCGTCCATCTCACTACCGCTCTGATGGTCTGCACAGTATAAATGTGCACAAATGAAATGAACAAAGAAATAATAAAACAAGTCACAAACACTGGATTAAAGTCAATAAAACACTGGATTAAAGTCAATAAAACACTGGATTAAAGTCAATAAAACACTGGATTAAAGTCGATAAAACACTGGATTAAAGTCGATAAAACACTGGATTAAAGTCGATAAAACACTGGATTAAAGTCGATAAAACACTGGATTAAAGTCAATAAAACACGGCCAAAGCCAAAGTGTAACTTGTGTTTTTCACAGATGGAGCAGAACTTCAAATGGATCTGGAAGAATCTCCCACGTTTTCTCTCTGACTCTGACGTCGAACCTGAAACATCCAGGGATTAAAACAAGATCTAAACCAGGTCTAAACCAGGACTAAACCAGGACTAAACCAGGTCTGAACCAGGTCTAAACCAGGGCTGACTCTGAGTTTGATCTTGGTTGAAGTTCCTGTTTCTCACACGTCTTTATCTCTTCATCGTTGGTGGTTTTTCTCGTAAAGACAGATATTAAACTTTGTAAAAACCGCTCAGTTCATTTAACCCTTGAGTGTCCAACACTCCACGTCCTTTAAGGTCATTTCTGACTCGGCTGCACAAACACACTTTTTAATTAAGGCTGAGAATAATGATTATTTTAGTCGTCACTTGTCAGAGATTATTTCTATTGTAACTTGAGACTCAGAATAAACGAGCATTTTTAACCAAATGTGGCAAGTGCCGTAGGGTTGATCAGCAAAAGAAATATTTGGTCGATACAACAACAACGCCCCCCAGGAATTCAACCTGGAGAATAAAACGACTGAAAGGCACAGGTCGGAACCAGGTCTGAACCAGGACTGAACCAGGTCTGAACCAGGACTAAACCAGGTCTAAACCAGGGCTGACTCTGAGTTTGATCTTGGTTGAAGTTCCTGTTTCTCACACGTCTTTATCTCTTCATCGTTGGTGGTTTTTCTCGTAAAGACAGATATTAAACTTTGTAAAAACAGCTCAGTTTGATGAAGAATATTTAAGCTTCACAAATGTATGAAACATTATAATAACAATATTTAAGAGTGTAACACCAAAGGCTTATTTTGCAGTGTTTAAGCTTAAGTTTTGGATAAAGCAAAGGCCTAGAGTTATTATTTTGTTTACAATGTTTCTTCTACTTTTACTTATTATAAAAAACTCAGTGTGTGGAGGAAGTCACCAGAGCAACATGAGACTGGAGGCTCATTCAGGACAGTACTGGAGGCTGCCACTAGGGGCAAGTCTTGTAACTATTGCAGCAAAAAAAATACAGCTGTGAGGGACCTGTACCAGGGCAGTGAGATCATGGGGGTCAGTGAGTTTACACTTGGGTTCAAAGAATAATAATGAGCCCTAAACCAGGAAACTCTAGGAGAAGAGCCGAGCTGTGGGGGGTGATGGTTCTGAATGTTCAGAGCTGTAAATTGGGCTGCGTTCTCTTTGTCGGGGCTTCTGGAGGTCTTCTCTTGGTGTGAGGATCTCTGTGGGTTTGGACCATGATCTGGGACACTGTTAGAGGAGGTTTTTGCGTGGTCTGTGAACCACCCAGATCTTACATTTGACCAAGGATGAAGTTATTTGTTGTTGATGTTGAACTTCCGGCTGACGTCACGTCTGGTAACCCCGGGCTCAGACCGCATGCAGTCCAGCTCCGGTGCAGTGACCGCAGCCTTTCCGTTACTGCAAAAGTGCGAGAGGAGCTCAGACCGCACACCGTGCAGTGCGGTGGTGCCGGCGGAGGTGCTCCGGCGCTCCGGATTCATTCCGTTTGGTTGAATTTTTGCCGGAGCGCCGGAGCCCACCGCACGCCTTTTCCGTGAAGTTGTAAAAATGAGACAAGACGAACAGGAAATGATACGAGCGCAAGTGAAGTGGATCCGGTGTTTTTTCAAAGTTAAACCAATGTGTTCGTGCTACAACTTTTACTACCTTCGCGCTTGTCAACATTACGTCATAACCGGTGATACGGGGTCACAAAGTGTGTGGAAAACGAACAGAAGTGAACACGATCCCAAACCGCGAGCAACTACTACTTTGTTTACCAATACTTCCTATATACGCCATCAGTTATCGCGCGAACGAGCGTGAACCCCCGTGAACTCGTGGTCTCGCGAAGTCGGCAGTCCGGCAACAGCACCACAGCACTGCGCGCTCTGTGTGAGTCACCCACTGCAACCAGACCGCTCCGGCACATCAACCGGAGCTGGACTGCATGTGGTCTGAGCCCGGGGTGAGTGTATCTTGTTCTTTGCGAAGTTGATCGTTCTCCACACTTTATTGTTAATCCACGAATTATACAAAACATATCTTACCTCCGACACATAATTGAAAGTTTGATTGCTCCTAAACAACCCGGAGCCTCATTTAGCTCACTTTGTTCAGTACTTTGTGGATTAACCCCCCCCCCCCGTCCGCTAGCATCAATCGGAGCTAGCCTAGCCGACTAGCGCCATGTCTGGCCCGTCCTCCGCCTCTTTGGCTCTTACCTGTTCAAGTGTCACATGTTGAGTCAGAGCTTCCTTCACTGACGACAGGAGAGTGAGTGAAGTGTAGCGTAGTGGTAGCTTTGGAAGCCAGGGTTACAGAGTTAGAAGCGCGGATCCACATTGTGGAGGAGCTAAAGTCTAGCTATAGCCAGGTCGTCGCATCAGGTTTACCGAACCGCGCCGCAGGTAGCAGTGTTAGCATGGTTAGCAGTGTTAGCGGTAGCAAGGCTAAGCCTCAGGATAAGACCAGCGCCTCCCGCGCAGCCGGGACCAGACCAGGAACAAGACAGGGATAGATTTGTGACAGTTCGGAGGGATCGATGCGCTAAACGCCAGCCTTTAGTGCACCATAAGCTTCCCGTCTGCAATAGGTTTGCCCCACTCGGCGATCACACGCCCGCCGAACGTGACACTCTGGTGATTGGAAGTTCCATAGTCAGAGACGTGAAGCTGCCAGCAGCCTCAGTTAGGTGTTATCCGGGGGCCAGAATGGGTGACATCGAAGGAAACCTTAGGCTTTTAAAACAGAGTAGTCAGAGGTTCCGTCGTATCGTGATTCACGGAGGTGGTAATGACACCCGGCGGAGACAATCAGAAGTGCTCAAATTGCAGGTTGGAGCGGTGTGTGAATTGGCGAAGTCGATGTCAGATACCGTAATATTTTCTGGTCCCCTCCCCAATCGGGTCAATGCTGAAATGTACAGCCGCTTTTCAGCTTCAACTGCTGGTTCTAGTTGGTGCCTCAAAACAACGTAGTCTTTGTTGACAATTGGAGTGCGTTCTGGGGAAAGCCCGGGCTCATACGCAGGGATGGCATCCATCCGACTTCAGAGGGTACATCACTTTTAGTTCGGAATTTGGCCGATAGCCTTAGTCGCCTAAAGTGACTTTCCAGACATGAGTCCCGGGTGCAGAGGAGCAGGTTAAGTCTCTCCTCTGTCGCTAAGCTCTCGCTCTCGCTGTCACAGATCAAGTGTTCAGAGTCAAATAGAGACTGTGCGTGTCCCTCGTGTAAATAACGCCAATAAGTCAGATCCAAATACAGATCATTTAGGTGTCAGACCAAATAACTTAATAAAAATAATCCCTACACATGATGCAAATAAACTAATAAATAAGCATGTAAAATGTGGATTGCTAAACATTAGGTCAATCTCCTCCAAATCACTTTTAGTTAATGAGTTAATTAACGATTATAATATTGATCTTTTAGCTTTAACTGAAACTTGGCTTCAACAAGATGATTATGTCAGATTAAATGAGGCCACCCCACAGAGTCATGTTAAGGAGCTCAGGCCGGGGAGGTGGGGTGGCAGTAATTTCACATTCTAGTTTACTCCTGAGTCCTAAAATTAATAAAATTAATGAGTCTTGCTCATTTGAAAGCCTTATCCTATCAATCACCTGCCCAAACTGGAGAAACCAAAAAGCTGTTCTGTTCATAATAATCTATCGACCTCCCGGTCCTTACTCACTGTTCTTAACAGAATTCTTTGACTTCCTATCAAATTTAGTATTAGACTGGGAAAATATTGTGGTGGTTGGGGATTTCAACATTCATGTGAATGAAAATAATTGCCTCAGTAATGCCTTTAGTGCTTTATTAGATGCATTGGTTTCACTCAAAATGTAAATAAACCAACCCACAGTCACAGCACACTCTGGACCTGGTTCTAACTTATGGAATAGAGATTAGTGACCTAAATGTCTTCCCCCAAAACCCAATAATGTCAGATCACTTCCTAATTACCTTTCAGTTTATTCTTAAGGACTATCCAGCTCCTCAGACTAAAACTATAATGAAAAGGACAATATCTGAAAAATCTATTTTAAAGTTCAGAGAAATAATAGAACCAATATTTAATATTACGTCATGTGATCCTGTCGTTAACAGCGCCAGTCCCAGTGCTATTGATAACTCTGTTGACTCAATGGTCAACTCTCTAAAATCTGCTCTTGATGTTGCAGCTCCACTTAAACAGAAAGTAATCAGGCCAAAACGAGCCTCCCCCTGGTACAATGAAGAACTACGTTCTCACAAACAAAGGGTAAGAAAACTAGAGAGATCCTTACGCCGCTCCCACACAGAAGAATCCCTGAAAGAATGGAAAACTTGCCTTCTGTCTTATAAGCAGGCTCTGCGTAAGGCTCAAACCAGATATTATTCAAATTTAATAGAAGTAAATAAAAATAACTCTAGATTTCTCTTCAGCTGTAGCCAGGCTGACAAACTGTCACAGCAGTAGAACCCTCAATACCAGTTACTCTAAGCTGCAATGACTTCCTTCTATTCTTTAACAGCAAAATCACAACTATTAGAGATAAACTAAATGCAATGACTCCCACTATCAGTACTGAGCAAGCCCAGACTGCAAAGCTAGTGTCCCATACAAATCCTTCAGTAATACTAGATAGGTTCACTGCTGTTGATCAGGCAGAGATAACTTCAGTCATTATGTCCTCCAAAACATCAACTTGTATTTTAGACCCAATCCCAAGTAGACTCCTCAAAGAAATTCTCCCCCTAATTATAAATCCCATTCTTAATATAATAAATACTTCACTAGAAAGCGGTTATGTCCCTCAGTCCTTCAAATATGCAGTGATTAAACCACTTTTGAAAAAGCCTAATCTAGACCCCGACATACTGGCAAACTATAGACCTATTTCTAATCTGCCCTTTGTCTCTAAAATCCTTGAAAGAATTGTGATTAAACAGCTTTGTCGCCACCTGCAGGACAATCATTTATTTGAAGTTTTTCAGTCAGGGTTTGGTGCACACCACAGCACTGAAACTGCACTAGTTAAAGTCACAAATGATCTGTTATTAGCTGCTGATGATGGACAGGTCTCAATCCTGGTTCTGTTGGACCTCAGCGCAGCGTTTGACACCATCGACCACAACATTCTACTGCAGAGGTTAGAATGTGATATAGGTGTCAGTGGAACCGCCCTTAGCTGGTTTAAATCCTATCTATCTGATAGGTACCAGTTTGTTAATGTAAACCAGAGATCTTCCCCATGTTCTAAAGTAACCTACGGTGTGCCGCAGGGTTCAGTACTCGGTCCAGTTCTGTTCACACTTTATATGCTGCCCTTAGGTCTGATCATCAGAAAGCATGGCATTAACTTCCACTGCTATGCAGATGACACTCAGCTTTATTTATCAATGAAACCTGATCAGACCCATCAAGTAGACAGACTTAGTGCCTGCGTGAAAGACATAAAAACTTGGATGACTCTTAATTATCTGCTCCTTAACCCTGAAAAAACCGAGGTCATTCTGCTGGGCCCTAAGCACCTGCCAGACTCTTTATCTGACCAGATAGTTTCTCTGGACAATATCACTGTAGCCCCCAGCTCTACTGTAAGAAACCTTGGGGTCCTATTTGACCAAGATCTCTGGTTCAAAGCTCATATAAATCAAGCCTGTAAAACAGCCGACTTTCATCTGCGTAACATCAGCCAAAATTAGAAAAATCCTGCCCAGAGATGATGCCGAAAAACTCATCCATGCATTTGTCACATCCAGATTAGACTATTGTAACGCTCTGCTCACAGCGTGTCCTAAAAGCTCTAGAAGAAGCTTTCAACTGGTTCAAAATGCAGCAGCAAGATTATTAACAGGTACTAGAAGAAGAGATCATATTTCACCAGTGTTAGAGTCTCTTCACTGGCTTCTGTTGAGTTTAGAATCAAATTTAAAATCCTCCTCCTGACTTATAAAGCTTTAAACAATATGGCCCCATCGACCTCAAAGATGCAATAGTAGCGTACCATCCAAACAGAGCTCTTCGTTCTCAAAATGCTGGACTATTGTTAGTCCCAGAGTCTCTAAAAGCACAGTAGGAGGTCGAGCATTTAGCTACCAAGCTCCTGTTATGGAACCAGCTCCTGTTCATGTAAAAGAGGCCGACACAGTCTCTACATTTAAGACCAGGCTCAAAACGTTCCTCTTTGAAATAGTTTATGGTCAGGCCAGTTAGGAACAGAAATAAAAACCTACAGTTTTAGTTACGCTGCCCTTGGAGCAACTCTGCTGGAGAAGTATGGAGCTGAACACTGTCCTCTGGTTCTTCTACTTTACCATCAACAATATTTAATATTACTTCAACTGTAGTCTGTTCATTGCTGTTCACATGTTTCTCTCTCTGTTACAGACACTGCGGCGGCTGCTCCAGTGACGACCCCCCCCCCCCATCTGTCTGGAGGATCGATCTCTACACTGGAGGATCTATGCTCCACCCGCCTGGAGGAACTCCCTCATCCCTGGATTAGCCACACCTCGTCTGCCTGAACCAACTCCATCTACTTAGATAAACTGTTCCTCATCTCCTGCTGGAGGATCTCTCTACACTGGTGGACTGCTCCTCGTCCTCCTGGAGGATCTCTCTACACTGGTGGACTGCTCCTCGTCCTCCTGGAGGATCTCTCTACACTGGTGGACTGCTCCTCGTCCTCCTGGAGGAACTCTTTAAAGCCACCTCCCTCTTGAGTGGTTCTGGTTCAGTCCAAGTGGATGTCAGTCCTAGTTCATCTGCAGCCTGTCCGTCCGTGGGAGTAGGATCTCTCCTTCACTGTGGTTCTCCCCGAGGTTTATACTTTTTCCCGTGGGGTTTTTTGTAGTTTTTCCTCGCCGCGAAGGAGGGTCAAAGGACAGGGGCATTCTGGGACAGTTATCTGAACTGCTTTCTACCTGTGGCCCATCGAGGCAACTGTTGTTGTGATTTTGGACATTATAAAAATAAATTGAATTGAATTGAATTGAACAAAAACATGACTAAAAGTGACAAAAACATAACTTAAAGTGACAAAACGCGACTAAAAACGTGATCAAAAGTGACAAAAACGTGACTAAAAGTGACAAAAATGTAACTAAAAGTGACAAAAACCTGACTAAAAGTGACAAAAACCTGACTAAAAGTGACAAAAACGTAACTAAAAGTGACAAAAACGTAACTAAAAGGGACAAAAACTCGACTAAAAATGTGACTAAAAGCATCAAAAATGTGACAAAACCTGACTAAAAGTGACAAAAACACGACTAAAAACGTGACTAAAAATAACAAACACGTGACTAAAAGCGACAAAAATATGACTAAACGTGACGTAATATCGTAATATCCACCAGACTCAGGACCAGAACCAGACTCAAGTTGCGAGAGCGGGAAAAATAGGAAAGAAAAATATGATGCATTTTTCCTGCTCTTCAGTGCCTTAAAGTTGAATCTCGTGTTTAAAAAAAAAAAAAAGACAAAAGTTTCTTCTTCATTCTCTGCCCTGTGTGATCAGTCACTGTGAAATGACACTTACTGAGTGCAGCCAGCAGATGGCGCCAGCACAATATACAATCTAATGAAGTTAGCGTTGTGTGGAGGGACGTCAGGGCCGGAGGGGACGTCAGGGCCGGGGGGACAACAGGACGTCAGGGCCGGGGGGACGTCAGGGTCGGGGGGACGACAGGGTCAGAGGGACGTCAGGGCCGGAGGGGCCGGAGGGGACGACAGGGCCGGGGGGACGTCAGGGCCGGGGGGGACGACAGGGCCGGGGGGACGTCAGGGCCGGGGGGGACGTCAGGGCCGGGGGGGACGTCAGGGCCGGGGGGGACGTCAGGGCCGGGGGGGACGACAGGGCCGGGGGGACGTCAGGGCCGGAGGGACGTCAGGGCTGGGGGGGACAACAGGATGTCAGGGCCGGAGGGACGACAGGGCTGGGGGGGACGTCAGGGCCGGAAGCGAAGAAGAAATTCTCGATCGATTAAACCAGCGTTTCCCAACCAGGGGTGCGGGGACAGGGGGACATGAGTAATTACCCAGGGCCCACTTGGTTTCAGGTTTTAAACGAAGGTGAACAAAAAACCCAAACTGCACCAAAAAACCCAAACTGCACCAAAAAACCCAAACTGCACCAAAAAACCCAAACTGCACCAAAAAACCCAAACTGCACCAAAAAACCCAAACTGCACTGGAGTTCGTGCTAAAATAACATTTCATACAGAAAAGTAGCAGGAAACAGTGCATTTATGTCAGACGTGGATTAAACTCACGATTCGCTCCAAAATCGTTTTGCGACTCATTCCATATCGTCACTTTGTTTCTGTTTTTGCCGTTTAAAGTGCGCATGTCGGGTTTTTATGATTTTCTAATCCTGACGTTATTCGGTGCATTAATACCTCTGGTGAATATAAATTATAGTTTTACACCGATCAGGTAATTTCTCGCTGTGATGTCATCATTTACAACCAGGAAGTGAAATTAAAAGCCTAAATAAATGGCTAAACTGGGACAAAAGTTTGTAAGATTTGAAATCTTAACTGCACTAGTCACATGAGTCCGACACTTTAAACTCGTTTAATCAAAATTAAACAATTAGCCGACTAAAGAATGCTGATCGACTAAAACATTTTTGACGATTAATGGAGTAAACGCCTAAAAGACCCCAGCCCCAGTGGGCGTGGCTTCCTTCTCGTCCACGTCTGCTGGACGCCTTAAATCAGGGATTCTGTGGCATTAAAGGCATGAATTTTGTCCAAACTAAGGCCTTAAAATGCAGTCGAAAGCATCAGTCCATATTTCAGGTTCTCATGTTTGTACGATTCTGACTCAGTTTGGTGGGAGGGCATCTGTGGTAAATGTTTATCATAGTTTTACATTTGTGAAGTTGCATTTTGTGAAGAAAGTTGGAATAATAAAAGCTTAAAATGCATATTTGTGTCATGTTCGACAGGAAGTGACATCATACACTTGACACAAACTGGACGAATGTTTAAATCTGAAACAGAATCTAGAATTCCAGACGAATTTAAAGTCCAAAGGTTCAGGATCAAAGGAACGTTTGGATTCAGACGCATTTTAGTCACACGTTCAGAGAAAACTGTCCCTCGTGGTCGTGGTTTGAACTGTGTTTAACAGAAACAGTTTATTTGTTTATTTGTGTTTGTTTGTTTGTGTTTGTTTGTGTGTTTGTTTGTGTGTTTGTTTATTTATTTGTTTGTTTATTTGTGTGTTTGTTTATTTGTGTGTTTGTTTGTTTGTTTGTTTATTTGTTTGTGTGTTTATTTGTTTGTTTGTTTGTTTGTGTGTTTATTTGTTTGTTTGTGTTTGTTTATTTGTTTGTTTGTGTGTTTATTTGTTTGTTTGTGTGTTTATTTGTTTGTGTGTTTGTTTATTTGTTTGTTTGTTTATTTGTGTGTTTGTTTATTTGTTTGTGTGTTTATTTGTTTGTTTGTGTGTTTATTTGTTTGTGTGTTTATTTGTTTGTGTGTTTATTTGTTTGTTTGTGTTTGTTTGTTTGTGTGTTTGTTTATTTGTTTGTTTGTTTGTTTGTTTGTGTCAGACACGGGACGCGCTGCGCTGGAGAAATCGCGATGCAGGCGAACAACAACAAGTGTGGAGTGGGCGTGGCCTTCAACGCCAAAGTCGGAGGTGAGGAAGAACCATCGACTCTTCGTGTAGTTACAGGAAAAACAGTCTGTGTTTTTCATGTTGTTATTGTCCTTTAAACCTGCTCTTGAGGGCCTCAAATGTGGCATCTGTGGTTTAAAACAAAAAAAGTTTCTTATTCATTAAATGAGGTTTTATCGGCCTGTGTGAAATGACACTGAGAGCATCCAGCAGGTGGCGCCAGCTCTGTGTACAATCTGGTGAAGTCAGCGCTGCAGAGACGCCATTGTGAGGGTTTGCTGCAGCAGTTATGAGTTTAACAATGATTTATAGCAGAACTCAGTCACTTCAGCGACAGAGCGCCCCCTGCAGGTCTCTGGTGGACGTACATTCCCAGTAAAATGACACCAAAAGCTTTTCTTTTTGTTTCTTTTTTTCCCCTCTTCCTTTTTATTGAAACAAGAAAGTACACGCACAAAAAACATTTAATGTCGCCAAATATAAAAAAAGAGAGCCAGTGTTTCTGTGGAGAGTTGTCTTCAGGTCAACGTCAGGAAAGTTGCAGCTGGTTTTCCGTCCAGAGACAGCAGGGGGCGACGGCAAGCTTCAAACGGCCCGAAAACACATTCACAACCACCACACGGACTTAAGGAGACTTTAATGAGCTCAAAATGTTACTTAGTTCTACTTTAAGGACTTGAAATGGCAGAAGATTCTCAGATAAATGACGCAGATGATAAGATATAAAGAGTTCAGTAGGAAGTGGGTTTGACGCTCCGACGGAGAGGTTTTCTAATAACATTCCTCAAAGCGTCGATGTAAACCCTCATTGGTCCAGATGTGGTCCATCGTAGAAAGGGTTTCAGGGGTTGTCATCCGGACGCTGTTTGAAGATCGAGACGTTTCGACTTTTATCCAAAAGTCATTGTCAATCTGAGAGCTGGTCTGGGAACTCTGGCTTATATGTTACTCTAAGTCGTGGGAGTCCTGCCCACAGGGAGGAGTCACTGAATGCCTGTCTTTTGTTGGAAAATTGTTTGTTTGTCACCTGAAACTTGATAATTGGTCTGCCTTTGTTTGTTTAACTGGTCTATTGAATAGACCAGTCAAATGCTAATGAGGTCATCAGCAGTGAGCAGTGAGCAACAGCCATCAATAGAACAATAGACCTTAGTCACAGGTGAAACTAGGTAAGGCCAACTATTAAACAAACAAAGGCAGACCAATTTATCAAGTTTCAGGTGACAAACAAACAATTTTCCAAACAAAGACAGGCGTTCAGTGACTCCTCCCTGTGGGCGGGGCTCTCACTACTTAGAGGAGCATATAAGCCCGAGTTCCCAGACCAGCTCTCAGATTGACAATGACTTTTGGATAAAAGTCGAAACGTCTCGATCTTCAAACAGCGTCCGGATGACGACCCCTGAACCCCTTTCTACGATTCCTCAAAGCAGCGTGAATGCAGCAGAACGCTTCTCCAGGTGTGTTTTTGATGAAGAACGTTGTTAGAACAGGATTAAAAGAGAGAAATCTGTGATCTTTCACCAGCAGAGGATCCTGAGCCCCGCCAGAAGAAACGCCAATGTTTTATCTTCACCGTAGCTCGTTGATCTCGCAGGAAAACGGATGTTTTATATTCACCGTAGCTCGTTGTTCTCGTAGGAATCCGGATGCTGGACGGGATCGTGACGGACGCCATCGAGGCCAGCTCCATCGGCTTTAATCCAGACCACGTGGACATCTACAGTGCGAGCTGGGGCCCCAACGACGACGGCAAGACTGTGGAGGGCCCCGGGAGGCTGGCACAGAAGGCCTTTGAGTACGGAATACTCAAGGTACACTGAGCTAACACTGAGCTAACGCAGAGCTAACACTGAGCTAACACCGAGCTAACACTGAGCTAACACCGAGCTAACACCGAGGTTACACTGACCTTACATTGAGCTAACACTGAACTAACACTGAGCAAACATCAAGCTAACACCGAGCTAACACTGAGCTAACACTGAGCTAACACCAAGCTAATAGCGAAGCTGACACTGAGATAACACAGAGCTAACACTGAGGTTACACTGAGCTAACACAGAGCTAACATCGAGCTAACACTGAGCTAACACTGAGGTAACACCAAGAAAACACCGAGCTGACACTGAGCTAACACCGAGCTAACACCGAGCTAACACTGAGCTAACACAGAGCCAACACCGAGCTAACACAGAGCCAACACCGAGCTAACACCGAGCTAACACAGAGCTAACACAGAGCCAACACTGAGTTAACATCGAGCTAACACTGACCAAACATAGAGCTAACACTGAGCTAACACTGACCTTACATTGAGCTAACACTGACCTTACATTGAGCTTACACTGAGCTAACATTAAGCTAATACTGAACTAACATTGAGCTAACACTGAGCTTACATTGAGCTAACACTGAGCTAACATCGAGCTAACACTGAGCTAACACTGACCTTACATTGAGCTTACACTGAGCTAACACTGAGCTAACATCGAGCTAACACTGAGCTAACACTGACCTTAGACTGAGCTAACATCAAGCTAACACTGAGCTAACATGGAGCTAACACTGAGCTAACACTGACCTTACATTGAGCTAACACTGAGCTAACATCGAGCTAACACTGAGCTAACCCTGACCTTACATTGAGCTAACACTGAGCTAACACTGACCTTACATTGAGCTTACACTGAGCTAACACTGACCTTAGACTGAGCTAACATCAAGCTAACACTGAGCTAACATCGAGCTAACACTGAGCTAACACTGACCTTACATTGAGCTAACACTGAGCTAACACTGACCTTACATTGAGCTAACACTGAGCTAACATGGAGCTAACACTGAGCTAACACTGAGGCTCGTGAGGAAGGTCTTTGAACACAGATTTTTGCTCCCCTGCTGCATCGACACCTTTGAAGGTCGACTCGGTTAAAGCCCCTGAGCGTTTCTAACTGTCCGATCGTCTCCTCCGCTCAGGGTCGCGGGGGCAAAGGCTCCATCTTCGTGTGGGCGTCGGGGAACGGCGGTCGTCAGGGCGATAACTGCGACTGCGACGGTTACACGGACAGCATCTACACGCTGTCCATCTCCAGCGCCTCGCAGCACGGACTCTCGCCCTGGTACGCCGAGAAGTGCTCGTCCACGCTGGCCACGGCCTACAGCAGCGGAGACTACACCGACCAGAGGATCGTGAGTCCGGCACACTCTGGAGCATCCATGGGTCCATGTGTCACAGACTTTAAGTGACGGTTACACAACACGTTCCACCAAAACATAGTCGACATGATTTCATATTTGACTAAGTGTTTTGCCCATTTGTCCCCAGTTTGACAGTTTGTGTAACGATTATGATGTCACTTCCTGGTTTAAACCATAGAACTATAATAAAACCTGGAGGATGAATCTAAAATGGCGCCCTGTTCCTCCCTGTGGCCTGAGCTCATTGGTGCATGACCCCAAAAAAGTTCTTTACTTCTGCGGTACTTCCTGATACGGAGGCGGCCATCTTTGCTTTAGGGGCACCACATGACCACAATCCCCCATGATGCTTTGAGCGACGTGAACGACCAGCAGCTGCAAGTTTTTGTGTTAGCGTTAGCTTGTGTTAGCGTTAGCTTGTGTGATTGTAATTGTGTTCTTCATGTTAGACACACGTGAAGCGTCTGAAATGAAATAAAATACAACTTACAGGTGTCTCTAGTCGAGCCTTTTCCACGAGCTTCTGTTTGTATCGTCCGACGCTCGGTCACGTGACTCGCACATGTTTAACGTGACGTCACTTCAGATAAAAACGGTAATTCCACAACTGTTACCTAGCAACCGTTTAGAAAACAAGGGCCAAAATCCATAAAGATTACACAACAGTTGGGAATTGACCATAAATAATACTTAATAATACGTTTATGTTATTGAATGATGGATTAAACTGTCCAATAAATGTGTCAGTTACGTTCAAATTGTCCTCGTATTTTTGATGGCTCGTCGCTTTTTGATGACATCACAGGTGGAGGGATTACATTTTAGGACTCAGCTCTACTTCCTGTCATTTTAAACGTTTATTCTTCTTAATTTCCTCACAAACTGCATCTCGACTGATGTAAAACTATGACAACTATTTCCCACTTGTGTCGAACCTGTCACATGGACTTTAAACTCACATTTGTTTAAAACGTTCTGAACATGATTCTGTTTCAGATTAAAACCCTGTTTGTTTGTGCAAAGTTTATTATGTTATTTACAAAAACAATACTAAACGTGACAAAAAGCAACAATCAATAGTCTAAAAGCAACAAAACACGTCAAAAATGCAACAAAAACGAGTCTGAAAGTGACAAAAACGGGACTAAACAGCACATAAATGCGTTTACGAGCGACAAATACAATACTTGAAGTGACAAAAATGCAACAAAAATGAGTCTAAAAGCAGCATAAACCACATTTTGAGCAATGTAAAGTGACAAAAAGGTAACAAAGACATGACTAAAGCGACACAAACACATCTATAAGTGACAAAACAATACTAAATGTGACGAAAGTGCGACAAAAAGGGACAAAAACTAGTCTAAAAGCAACAAAAATGAATCAAAAATTCAACAAAAAAAGTCTAAAAGTGACAAAACAAGACTGAAAGTGACAAAAATGAGTCTAAAGCAACAAAAACCCAATTATAAACAACTAAAGGTGACAAAATGTGACAAAACACAACTGACAGATTAAACTCACATTTGTTTAAAACGTGATTCTGTTTCAGATTTAACCCTTTGTGTGTAAAGTTTATGATGTCACTTCCTGTTGAACATGAGCGCAAATATGACACAGTTAGAGGTGATTCTACAGCTGTTACCGTAGCAACCGGACTGTAAACACATCCATCCACATCCACAAACATGACACAGCAGTTAGAGCTGACAGAAATAATCCGTGATAAGGCTTTATTTTGTTGATGGTTTAAACTGTCTCTGTGTTTTCGATGGTACGTCGCCTTTTGATGACATCACAGAGGGATTCAGCTCCACTTCCTGTCAGTTTGAACACACAAACTGCAGTTTCACAAATGTAAAACGGTGATAAACATTTACCACAGATGCCCTCCCACCGAGCGCAGCCAGAATCAGACGAACACCAGAACCTGAAATGTAGATTTTAAAGGCCGTTTGCTTCAAATGCATTTTTCTCCCACAGAAACATAAAGATAATCCTTAAAGTATCTCCCATATCTTTCAAAAGGGAGTGAATCAAGTATAATTATTATTTTTCTCACTCCTTTCTTTTATAAACATAAACATTTCTCAAAACTCATTAATATCTCAGTATAAAAGCAAGAACAGCAAAGAAAAGTATCGTCAGTTACTGTTTGTTTGATTCGTCGAACTTAAACTTGCTTTGGTTTCTTCCACAATCAAAATAAAAAAAAAAAACATTGGGCCTATATTTAATTAGGTTTTAACTCCAGAAAAATGAGGAAAATATTGAATTTTGACACCTATTTTCAGTAAGACACTAAATAAAACATTTATTTTATCCTTTTTATCCAATGTCTCAAAGAAATTAAGACATTTAAGTCGAGACGCTGCAGTGAAACAGGAGAAATCTTACATTTAA
Source organism: Rhinogobius similis (assembly GCA_019453435.1). Classification (NCBI taxonomy): domain Eukaryota; kingdom Metazoa; phylum Chordata; class Actinopteri; order Gobiiformes; family Gobiidae; genus Rhinogobius; species Rhinogobius similis. Next base: position 29,928,991 of record CM033623.1, on the reverse strand, counting down.
AGATATCAATGTTAAACTCCTGTGGTTTATTCAAGAAAAAATGTATTACAAGTTTTCCATCATGTCATGTTTCAATCAATCAATCACATTTATTTATACAGCACATTTAAAAAACCAAAGTGCTTCACAGGTACAGTTTCAGAAACACAAATACACGTATAAACAGTAAAAATGTTGGAATATAAACCATGGTATCTGCTCAAGCCGTGTTAAAAGCAAACGTAAAGAAGTGTGTTTTAAGTCATGTTTTGTGTTTAAGTAATGTTTTCATGTAGCAATAAGACATTTTATGTAAAAACGGCTTAAAATCCACATATTTGGGACATTTAAATCTGAAAAATGGACAGAACCAGGTTTAAATTTCTTGTTCATTTTGTCATTTATTAGTTATAAAAATGTACAGAGAGGGTTTGGATTTATTATTTAGTTTAAACTAGATCTGACTGAAAATTGTCCTAAAAATTCAAATTCCACCTCATATTTTGGACTAAAATCTTGAATAAATGAGTTTCAGAATCTGATCTTAAATCCTTGTTTGGTCTAAAAGTCCAGATTGTACAGTTTGTGTGGATCTACTTTAGGCTGATCTTTATGTCTCGAGGGACAAAAATGCATTTGGAGAAAAAAGCCTTTGGAGTCTGTTGCCTTTAGTCAAGTTTTTGTCACTTTTAGTCACTTTTTTGTCCTGTTTTTGTCGCATTCAGTTGCGATTTTGACGTTTTAGTCGTGTTTCTATCACTTTTATTCACGTTTTTGTCACCTTTAGTTGGTTTTGGTCGCTTTAGTCACATTATTGTTACTTATAGTCAGGCTTTAATTGTGTTTTTGTCACTTTTAGTCGTGTTTTTGTCGCTTTCAGTCAAATCCTTGTTTGGTCTAAATGTGTTGAGTCCAGATTGTACAGTTTGTGTGGATCTACTTTAGGCTGATCTTTATGTCTCGAGGGACAAAAATGCATTTAAAGAAAACAATGTCAGAGAAATCTATGGATGAAGTGGATTCAATGAAGAATCAAACATCAGGAGCAGATTGGACAGGGCTGTGTTTGAGGTGAAAGTCCAGACGTGAGAGAAAAGTGAACAAAAAAGAAAAATTGAAAAAAAATTGAAAAAAAAAAACGAGTTTTGTCGTAGAGTCTGGCCTTAAACCTGGCCGTGTCCATTTTTCTGATTTTTTGGCCAAATACATGACATTTTGTCAGAAAATGCTTGGTTTCTATGAAAACATGACATGGCGAAATGTATTACATTTTGTCTTATATTCAAGAAGTTTCAAATGTAAGTTGTTTTAGCTGTTGACCTGCAGCGTCCCGCCTCAGATAAGTGTCGCTCTGACTGCTGTTGTGCCTTTGAGCAGCACACTTCCTCCTCTAAACGGTGTGTGTTTGTGTTGTTTGGTGCAGACGAGCGCGGACCTTCATAACGAGTGCACAGAGACTCACACCGGGACCTCTGCCTCGGCTCCTCTGGCGGCCGGGATCTTCGCCCTTGCACTCGAACAGAAGTAAGACCAAAACTCTGAACCCGAGGGACCTGCTGCAGCGTCAGTGACAGGGCTCTCACTCAGACCCTGCAGCTTCAGGAGCTTCAGCAGCTTCAGCAGCTTCAGGAGCTTCAGGAGCTTCAGCAGCTTCAGCATCTTCAGGAGCTTCAGGAGCTTCAAGAGCTTCAGGAGCTTCAGGAGCTTCAGGAGCTTCAGCAGCTTCAGGAGCTTCAGGAGCCTCAAGAGCTTCAGGAGCTTCAGGAGCTTCAGCAGCTTCAGGAGCTTCAGGAGCTTCAAGAGCTTCAGTAGTAGTATTTGCAGTATCAGCAGTATTTGTAACAGTACTCTCCTCTGCCCCGACCTGACCTGCAGCAGTAGAAGCAGTATTTGTAGTAGTAGTAGCAGTAGTTGCAGTATCAGTAGTTGCAGTAGCAGTAGCAGTAGCAGTAGTTGCAGTAGCAGTAGCAGTAGTTGCAGTAGCAGAAGTATTTGTGACAGTCCTAACAGTACTCTCGCCTCAGTCCGGACCTCACCTGGAGGGACCTGCAGCACCTGGTGGTCTGGACCTCAGAGTTCGACCCGCTCTCTGGAAACCCGGGCTGGAAGCGAAATGGCGCCGGGCTCATGGTCAACAGCAGGTTCGGCTTCGGGCTCCTGAACGCCAAAGCTCTGGTGGATCTGGCCGACCCCCGAACCTGGACCAGAGTCCCAGAGAAGAAGCAGTGCATCGTGAAGGACGACTCCTTCCAGCCCAGGTACGAGCGCACACATGTACACACACATGTACATACATGTACACACATACATGTACATACATGTACACATACATGTACATACATGTACATACATATAAACATTTATACGACCAAAATGGCATATTCATAGCTGATTCACAAACTCAAAACAAGTCCCTCCATAACCCGGCCCCTTCCTACCTCACCGACCTACTCCGACCGTACTGTCCCACCCGCCGCCTCCGCTCTGCTGACCTCCTCACTCCCATCACCCGCACTACGCACCGGACCTGGGGGGACCCAGCCTTCGCCGCTGCTGCCTCCACCCTCTGGAACTCACTTCCACAGCCCATCAGGAACTCGGACTCACTACAGACATTCAAATCACTCCTTAAGACCCACCTGTTCAAACTGGCTTTTGTGTAAATTTATGTTGTTTTGTCTGTTTATGTAAAGCGTCTTTGAGTATCCAAAAAAGCGCTATACAAGTTTGATGTATTATTATTGTTATTATTATTATTATTATTATTATTAATAAAACAAAACCCAATTAATCCATTCCAAACACACATACTCTAAATTTAGCCCAAATTGAGTCCGTAGATGTGAGTCCTTTCATTTGGTCATGATGTCTGAGATTAGTCTTAATTCTCCTCACTTCATTCAATTGTAGTTTACAGGTGAAATTATATTTACTTTTCCATTTTTTAACATATTTTACTGAGTCCGGGAAATGTCTGGTCATATACTCTAAGTCTGTCTCAGGTTTCAAAGCTTTTGTCTTTATTAAAGTACATGATTTTTCTTTTGATTTTGTCATGATTATTTTGCCACGTTTTCCTTCAGAGAAGTCTGACCCTTATGACAAGGTTCTAGTTCACTCTATCATGAACCGGTCATAAGCTGGGTGTACTCCACAGTCAGAGATTTCCACTGAACGTTCTTCTCTTAATAAAAAAAACAGCCTAAAATTCCTCATGTAAATTAGTCTTTTATCCACTTTAATGAGCAACCGTCAAATTGTAAGTTTGAGGTGAACTCATTGATCTGATGAGACTTCTTTACCAATCACACTCTCAATCACGACATTCATACTCTGAGTTAACTTCTGACTGAGTTAACTTATGTCTGACCTGTATGGTTGTCTCTTGCATCTCCGGTTGGAAGGAGGTTTTGTCTCTGGAGAGGATAAGGAGGATCAACTGGCCACTTAGAAAAGGTGGTCTTTGTGTTACTCTGTGCAGAGATTCTTCAGCTGTCGTCCATTATCCTCCACAGGGACGTCACTCCATCCGGCTCGAAGGACCAAATTCTGTCAGGAAATTATCACACAGACAATTAAACCTAGACAGTCTTTTATTACCAGAAATGTATCATTTTGACCAGCCTTTAAGGATTTTCCCACATGTACATACATGTACACATACATGTACATACATGTACACACACATTTACATACATGTACACACATGTACACACACATACATGTACATACCCTTGTACACACAGATGCATGTACACACATGTTTCTCACATGTTTCTGTCATGTTTCTGCTCCAGGGAGCTGAAGGCGGCGGGGGAAATCACCATTGAAATCCCGACTCGCGCCTGCAGGGGGCAGGAGAACGCTGTGCTGTCTCTGGAGCACGTTCAGGTGGAGGCCAGCATCGAGTACACGAGACGAGGAGATCTGCACATCACCCTCACCTCGCCCTCAGGTGTGAACCCCGAGAGTCCAGGTCCAGGCTCAGGTCCAGGTCTGATCCATGTCCCGGTGTTTTTAGGTACTCCCACGGTGCTTCTGGCCGAGAGGGAGAGAGACACCTCAGCGAGCGGCTTCAGGAACTGGTACTTCATGTCCGTGCACACCTGGGGAGAAGATCCCACAGGAACCTGGACCCTGAAGATCACAGACACCGTGAGTCCTGCTTTAGACCTGCTTTAGACCTGGTTCATACCCGGTTTAGACCTGGTTCAGACCCGGTTCTGACCCGGTTCAGACCCAGTTCAGACCCAGTTCAGACGCGGTTTAGACCTGGTTCTGATCCGGTTCAGTCTTGGTTCAGACCTGGTTCAGACCCGGTTCAGGCCCGGTTCAGACCCGGTTCAGTCCCGGTTCAGACCCGGTTCAGTCCCGGTTCAGACCTGGTTCAGAGCCAGTTTAGACCTAGTTCAGAGCCGGTTCAGACCTGGTTCTGGCCCGGTTCTGACCTGGTTCAGACCTGGTTCTGACCCGGTTCAGACCCGGTTCAGACCCTCTCTTTCTCTCCTTCAGTCGGGGCGGATGGAGAACAAAGGTCGTATCCTGAGCTGGAAGCTGATCCTCCACGGCACGTCAGAGAAACCAGAGCACATGAAGAAGCCCCGAGTTTACACTCCGTACAACCCTGTGCAGAACGACCGCAGAGGAGTGGAACCTGAGGAGCACATGGAGGTGAGAGCACAGAGGGAGAGAGGGAGCAGAGGGAGAGAGGGAGGACAGAGGGAGGACAGAGGGAGCACAGAGGGAGCACAGAGGGAGCACAGAGGTGTTAAAGGCTTCTTTCACACGTCCTGCTCTGGGGAAATACCAGGGAGTGTCCCGGTCGAGCTGCAGGTGTGAAAGAGGCGCTACCTTTGAACCTGAGCAGCTCAGAGTGTTCTGTGACCCAGAGTTTCCCAACCGGAGCGTGGCACAGAGCGTACGGGGCGACCAGGCTGACCTTGTGTCTGTCCCACAGGAGCCCACAGAGGGGCAGTCCGTCCCCCACACGGAGCCCGAGCGGGCCCCGGAGAGCGCCCCCAACGCCGAGAGAGAGCGCTCCTCCTCCGACTTCCCCTCCTCTGTGGCTCTGCAGCGCCTCCTGCAGGCCGCCTTCAGCAGGCAGAGTCCGGCCGCTCCCTCCAGGACCGGACCCTCTCCGGGGGCCGCTCCCTCCAGGACCGGGCCCTCTCCGGGGGCCGCTCCATCCAGGATCCCCCCGCAGGCGCTGTACCGGGCTCTGGACCTGATAAACCGGATCAGGACGCCGCAGGACCCGCTCTACAGCCGCTACGTCGACCGCTTTTACCAGAACACCTACCGTCACCGCGACGACCGGCTGCTGCAGGCGCTGCTCGACCTCATCGGCGACGACCGGATATGACCCGCGCCATCCGCGCCACGCCAGCTAGCTACAGAGAGCTAGCCTAAGACACACGAGGCTCCATGAACAGGGCGGGGCTTTTCTCTCACTGACGAGCCGCTCCTTTGTGTTTCTAAAGTCCATAGCTGCACTTTCACATCAGGCTCAGTTTTATTCATAAATCTAACTCTAACTATAAAATTATACTTTTTAATCCTGACGTCGAAAGAGTCACTACTTCCCGTTTTTCCTCAGCTTTTTCTGCATTATTTCCTTCTCTGTAAAGACTCTACACCATGTTGTGACTTAGTAACTAAAAATGACAAAATTATGAAAAAAAAGTGACAAAAATGCAACTAGAAGCAACAAACACATGACTAAACGTGACAAATATACAACTGAAAGCAACAAAAACACAATTAAAGCAACAAAAAAGTGACTGAAGGCGACAAAAATGTGTCTAAAAACAACAAAAACACAATTAAAATGGTAAAAAAAACAGCTGACAGAGTAATGCGTCGACTTTGGACAATGTTCGATGATTATGACCTGGAAATATTATATTTTGGGGCAAAGCGAGTGCCGTGCGTCGATAAACAGGAAACGGCTGATGCTAGCTTTGTTTTGCTAGTGGCTATCGCTAGCGTCAGAGGAAATACAGCGCTTTATCACACAATCGAGTCAGAGTTTGGGGAGAAATGTAAACGTAAACGTCACGGTTATTATGACGATTCAAAAATAAAAATCAGGCCATATTTTCATAATTCGTCGTAAATGCAGTTGTGTCACGTGATAATGTCATAATCAGATGCAGGTTTTGCACAAAGAAGTTATATTATTCTTTAAATTTACACCAAGCTCTTAAATGTTTAATTAATTATTCAAACATCGGTGAGTGAAAAGGTCCAGCCCTGTTCATGATAATTATTAGTGAAATTAAATGTTTTGAATATAAGACGGCGATTGTTGAAGTGTGGAAGAGAAGCTCCAAATGCTGCAGATTTAACTTTATTTGCCAACTGTATTTATAATTCTGGATTATTTATTTCTGTTTTAGTTGAATCTGTTGTAATT